>PVKH010042676.1:0-10798 GCA_004027955.1 Chaetophractus vellerosus | reverse complement strand
TGATTTAATATTGGGGTCATTTATATTATTAAGGTACCATTGTAATTACTATTTTAACTGTAGAGGTTTCTTTATTTTGAACAAAATACGACACACAGAACATGCCAGGGCAATGTCACTGACTTCCTCAGAGCTTGAGCCTGACGAAGCCCATTACCTCCCCCAATATCCATTCTTCCCTTCCACCTTTGGAAAATTATCCCCTTTGAATCATAATAATGAATTGTTTAAGAACTCATTCTGTAAGCTGGAAAGATTATTTTCCCAATATAGAAATTCTTATTTTATGCCTCTATAAAATAAGATTCCACTTCTCAGCCTTCCTGGAAGCTAGGTGTTGCCATTTGACTAAGTTCTGGGTACTGAGGTATAAGTGATGGAAGTTTTAAGGGAACTGTCTCTAAGAAGGCCGTCTTTTTGCACGTCTGCCTTTTCATCTTCTTTTTCCAGTCTAACTAAGACTTAATGTCGGTCCAGCAACTATCTTGGGTTGTGAGGGTGCTTTGAGAATGCAAACCACATGAAGTGGAGCACAAAGATGAGGGAGCCTGGTGACAAAATTGGTGGAGATGCTGCCATACCACCTTCTCCAGACTCTGTACATGAAATAGAAATAAACTTCTACTGTTTAAAGACTGTCATGTGTCTCTCTCAGCCTAACCTAATCCTAACTGATACAGAGAAATAGTCACTTTCAATAGCAGTGCCTTAAAAGAAAGGGCCCTAGCATTGGTCGAGAGAGTAACTCTTTTTAGGAGTGCTATCTTTTAAAGAGGGAGAAATATTTATTAATTAGTTACTAAAAATCTATTTTCCACTCCTTCTTCCTTCTCACATACCCCAAATGTACAAGAACTGTTATTGGGATTGCCAAAATTATTACCCTGAAAACCCTCAATTTATTGTAATTTTTTTTTTCCTTACCAGGCTTATTACCTCATTCTTTCTCTCTAACCTCTAATCCTTACAAATACTGCCTTATCCTTGAACATCCTACCTCAGAGCAACTGGCACATCTATCATCCAAACTCCAAATTCATTTTAACAATAAGGCTCTTGTGAATAGCCTCTTCATTCTAATTAGTGGGAATCAGATACAAAGAGATGTTTAAACACATAACCCAAATCTCTTTTGGTCATGATATAGGAACTCGTAATGAATTTAAAATGATTAGTTCATATTTTTTCCCTGTAAAAATAGTATATTTGCAAGAACCTATTGCATTCACCTGTAAATCCATGAGATATAGTGAATAGTTTGGAATGAAGGGTGAGTAGCTGACTATACCCAATTAAAGAACAGCTCTCCATTTTAGATACACTCTGACTCTATAGCCTCCAAATCAGCATTAACAAATCTACACCTAGACTTGCCTGGATATTATTTAAAAAACAATAACCTCAGAACCATCTCATCTTCTTTGCTGTCTCATCTGATAAAAGCACAAAAATAGATGCTGTCAAAAGCAAGTCACAGATTGTGTAAAATCTTTTAAGAGAGACTGTAGAAAAATATATCTAATCCAGAACAAAAGAAAAAGAACACTCAATTTGAAATTAATGTGATTACTTACAGTTTAATGTTGTTTTCCCTAAGAAATTTCAAAGGTAAGCATGAAAATAAAGGAGAAAAAAAAACTTCAACAAGATGGCAGAAAATA
Source organism: Chaetophractus vellerosus (assembly GCA_004027955.1). Lineage (NCBI taxonomy): Eukaryota > Metazoa > Chordata > Mammalia > Cingulata > Chlamyphoridae > Chaetophractus > Chaetophractus vellerosus. The sequence continues at coordinate 9,137 of PVKH010042676.1, read as the reverse complement.
AATATTATTTATCAAACAGTCCCCCCAAAAATTGATTTCAAAGCATAACAAATTTCAGTTCCATCAGAGGGTAAAAACACAAAAACTTTCTTTGTCTAAGAAATCTCTTTGTAAAAAAATATTAAATATAATGACTTTTCCAAATTGGATACTTCATGTAATCTGTCATCGTGATATAAAGCAAGATGAGAGTAGTTACTCCTTAATTCCTCCTCTATAATTTTGCTTGTGATTAAAATAAACAGGTAATAAAGCCAACCTAACTCTCTGAAAGTAGTGGGAGCAATATGTTAAAATTGGTGAAACAAGAGGTGGAGGGTGGTATGGAGGAGTGGGCAGTGAAATACCTGCAAACAAGGCCCTAGCCTAGATCATCTATATCCCAATAAGGTTAAGTAAGATCTAACATTTTCTCTTGACCCGCATCTCAAAACAGATGGGCCAGAAGCAAAGAAGCAGGATTTGGGGAATTATGAACATGTTCTGGGGTACATGGGATCTCCAAAGTGCTGAGTGAGTGGAATCCTCTCTGAGAAAAGATCATATCTGTCATTATGCTTTCATTACTCCTCCAGACTTGAAATAAATTCTTATGAATGCCACCTACCTCAGAACTGGTATCTCCTTCTGTTAGTATTGTCACAGAAAACATTAACAGTGAATTATTTAGCAACTCCCTTAGTATGCTTGGAAGGTTACTTTCCCCAGATGGAAAATAAGAAACTTCATGCCAAAATAAAATGAATTTTTGTTTACAAAATGTGCAGGGTTTTGCTTCTCAACATTTATTTTATAGCTTCTTCCGATTAGGACAAAGGAAGATGATAATCAATATGAAAAGAAACAATTTCATCTAAGGCAAAACTGACAAAATTGTCCTCTCAATATTTTTATAAAAGGTTTTCAGTTATAACAGTACCATCATCATCTCAAGAATGTGTATACTTCCCAAATAATCTACACCTGTATGTGGATGGAAACTGTAAGAGTTCAACAAGCAATTCAAAGGGAATCATTCTTCTCACCTGTAAAAACAAAAATCTTTAGTATAGGGGTTCTTAACAAGGGTTCCGTGAACTTGAATTAAATTCAAAAAAACATTCTTGTGGGGACATGTTGGTGTGGATGTGATGTATTTATTAAATAACACACAGTATAGTATGAACTTAGTAAGGGGTCTGTGGTTTTCACCTGACTGGCAAGGGGGTCCGTGGAACCAAAAACGGTTCAGAACCCCTGCTTCAGTATATCACTTCTTTGTGAAATTTAAACACAAAGATTTGAAAAGCTGTCTAGCAGAAATAACCACAGAGATTTTAAAAGTCATCCAGCAGGAATAACCAAATGAAATTCGCAAATCATCTTATGAGAATTTGGAAATTTCATGACTGCAGAACTTCTGCAAAACGTGACTAAAAGTCACATAAAATATCCAAACTAGAGCAGATTTGGGCCCAGGTGATGAAGGTAAGTAATGGTTCTCTCGCTGAAAAATCTAATTTGAAAGTACTGGGGAGGTGTGGGGGTAGCGGAGAAAAAAATCCCCTTCTAATGACTTAATAAAAAAAGTAGTACCACTTACCATTAAGATTCATTCCTTCACTTTTTTTTATTTATTCAACCCTCTCTTTTTTTTTTAATTTATTTTTCTTTATTATACATCCCCCCCTTTCTGCCCGTTCTTGCTGAGTTCATTTTTCTCTGCATTCCTCTGTGTCTGCTGGTCTCCCCCTGCTGGGGCGACCTGCCAAGTCAGCTCACCGGCGCGGCGGCCCGGCCCACCTGCTTGTGGGGGCTCGCCCTTGCTCGCGGGGGCTTGCCTTCTCAAGATGGTCCACCCGTTCAAGGAGGCCCGGGGACCAAACCCAGGGCCTCCCACGTGGTACACCGGTGTCCCACCAACTGGGCTATACAGCCGCCCCCAACCCCTTTTTGGTTTTTGTTTGTTTTTTGCACTCGCTGTCTTGCTTTGTGTCCATTCGCTGTGTGCTCTCTGTGTCTGCTTGTCTTCTTTTCGTCTTCTCTTTAAGAGGCACCAGGGACCAATCCTGGGACCTCTGGTGTGGGAGAGAGGCACCCAATTGCTTGAGCCACCTCAGCTCCCTGGTTTGTTGTGTCTCTCATTATCTCTTCTCTTTGTCTCTGTGCAGGCCAGCTCTCCATGCAGGCCAGCTCGCTTTTACCCAGAAGGCCGGGGAAATGAACCTGGGGCTTCCCATATGGTAGACAGGAGCCCAATCACTTGAGCCACATCTACTTCCCTCCTTCACTTTTGAAAAGCTTCAATCCAAATAAGTAAAAGAGAAAGACAGCTCCTGAACATCTCTAATGTGATAGGTATTGCTAGGTAAATAGTGAGTATGCAAAGATAAAAGACCAAATCCTGTTATCAAGGATCTTCTAGCTCAGGAAACAGCAAAAATATAGCAAACCTTTAACTATGGTGTGACAGTTTGAAGCTTTTTGTGGATCCCAGAAAAGATCATGTCCTTAGAGCTAATCCATTCCTGTGGCATGTAAACCTATTGTAGGTGAGAACACCTGATTAAATTACTTCAGTTAAGGGCCTTTGATTAGATTGCATGACCCAGGGTGGGGACCTCTTACTGGAGTCCTTTATAAACTGAGGACTAAAAGCAGCAGACACAGAGAAAGCCCCAGTATGGAAAGAAGGAACCCAAGAGCTCAGAAAGGAACCCAGAGACAGAGCAGCCCAAAGCAGAACTAGCAATAAGGCCCAGAGGAGAGGGGAGAGACAAGAAGAGCAGCACTGTGCCCTGCCATGTGCCTGATCGCCCACAGCTGCAACTTGGTGAGACAGCACCTCTGATGATGCCTTGACTTGGACACTTTCAGGGCCTCAGAACTATAAGCTTTTAACCTAATAAATTCCCATTATAAAAGCCCATTATAAATACCCATTTCTGGTATACTGCTCCCAGCAGCTTTTAGCAAACTACAACAAATGGCAATATAAATGTATTCAGTACAGAAGAGGTATGCACAAAGGGTTCCTGAGAGATAGAATAGGAGCATTGAACCCATTATAGGGGTGTCAGGAGAAACTTTCTAGAGGGGTCATCCCCTGAAGTGAGTCTTAAAAGATTAGCCAGGTGAAAGGGAATGTAGAAGAAAGGGCATTCTAGACGAAATCACAGCATGAGTAAAAGCAAAAATCATCACAGGATATGCACACATCGGAGGGCTGCTGGTGTATGCTGTAAACACCCTTCTATTATTTTTAAATAAGCATTCCCAATCTGATATCAGTTATTGATAACTGTCAACTGACTGCCTACATACTACCTGTGGTAGTTTGAGACTGTATGTACCCCAGAAGATGATGTTCTTAAAGCTAATCCATTCCTGTGAGTGTAAACCTATTGTGAGTAGGACCTTTTGATTAGGTTACTTCAGCAAGGCTTGGCCTAGGGTGGGTCTTAATCCTCTTCCTGGAGTCTTTTATAAATGGGATGAATACAGAGAGAAACACAAATGCGGAGAGAAAGTTGGAAGCAAGAAGCTGAAGCAAAGAAACAGAGAGAAGGGAGAGATCAGCAGACACTGCCGTGTGCCTTGGAATATGACAGGAATCTAGGATTGCCAGCAGCCTGTCTTCGGGGAGAAAGCATGCCCGATGAGGCCTTGATTTGGACATTTTCATGGCCTCGGAACTATAAGCTTGCAAGCAAATAAATCTCCATTGTAAAAAGACAACCCATTTCTGGCATATTGCATCTTGACAGCCTAACAAACTGAATCATTATCTAGAATTTATTCATATGAATATACAAAGTATCCTCATTTTAAAATGTATCTCTAACTTCCTTCCAAAGGAATTTTCATTTGGTAGAAATTAAGCATGTCAGTCACATCATAAAGTCTGTTCTACCCTCTACATCCTTTCAGATGAAAAAGCCCCAAAGCAAGATAGCCAACTCCCTACTACAGCCTCCAGGCCCTACAGGATCCAGTCCCAGCTCCCCTCTGGGTCTGGCTTCTGGGCGCTCCTCCTCCCCCTCCCTACCCCCACTGTGTTCCAGCCACACCAGCCTCTTCCTAAGCTGGGCCTTGGCCTGGACAGGATTTTTTTAACCTGCACATGGCTCACTCCACATCCTTCCTTCAGGTCTCCCCTGAAACATCACCTCCTCTGTCTCAGGACCCTGCTTATTTCCTTCTTAGCATTTATCAAACCTAAGATTACCTTGTTCCTTCATAAAGGTATATGTTAACTACCCCTCCATCCCATTAGAATATAGTAGCGACAAGGGCAGGGGTCTCTTTTGTTCTCTGTAGGCACAGGACTCAGGCACATAGAAGGCACTCAGTAAGTAGCTGAATAAAAACAAAAACATCAACAATAGCAACAGCATCACACCTGACACTTACTGAGTACTCTAAGTGCTTTGAAGGTGAAAACTAATTTACTCCTCTCAACAACCCTTGTTAAGTTCTACAGGCAGATGAGGAACTGAGACACAGAATGGTGACATGTCTCACCCTAGGTCACAAAGGCAATAAGTGGCTGAGCTGGAATTCAAATCCAGGCATGTTAGTTTCAAAGTCTATGCTCTTACAGGAAAGGATTTTTTTCCCTTACGTTTCATTCTCTTTAAATTTCAAATTCTGTTCCAATAACTCTCTTTTAAGGGGTTTCTGCCTATCTCCTCCACCCCACACCATAAAGGATAATGAAACACTCCAAAGGGCCAGTTCGCTTGTGCCATTCTGTGGAAAGTCTTTACTTCCTCACCTCCCAATACCTCTGCAACCCAGTCACCTGGCTTCTGCTACAACCATTCTACTAAACTGTTTCTGCACCAGTGAAAATTCCACTAGATGCTTTCCAGTCTGTAGAATAGCTTAATGGTGAAAATAGGAATCTAACAAAGTCCTGGATTCAGGTCCTTTTACTAAATCAGTACCTCCAATATTAAGGCTTGGCTACACCATTACTGTGTGCCTTGGACAAGTTACTAAACTTCCCTAAGCCTGTACCTATATCTGTAAAATGGGGATAAAATGAGTATCTTCAGCACAGGAGTCCAAGAATCAATTGAGAGTGGGAACCGGCTGTGGCTCAATTGGTTGGGCTCTGGTTTACCACATGGGAGGCCCCAGGTTCTGTTCCCAGGGCCTTCTGGCGAAGGCAAGCCAACACACGGTGAGCTGACACAGCAGGGGGAGACAAGCAGACCCAGAGAAATGCAAAAGCAAATGAACACAGTGAGCACAAGCAGCAAGGGGGGGTTAAATAAATAAATAAATCTTGAAAAAAAATCAATTGAGAGTCTAAGAATCAATTGAGATCATGCATGCAGAGCAGGTAAATGCATGAAAACTTTGACCCACTGCCTGTGTAATCAGTAAAAGGTAACATTTATTTTATCATTTATATGAACTCTCTACAGTATTTAAATTACTGACAACTACCTTCAATGAAGTTAGTAGAAGTCTATACGGGACATCAAAAACTTAAAATGCCACAGAACATTTTTTCTAGCTTCCCCTCTCCCTTTCTCCTCCCCACATGTAATCACTCCCAAAATCCTCTCTGCTGCTCCTTTCCCCAAACCCAAGGTGCCTCCTTTCTCAGGCATCCATCCTCTCTGGCCTGGCTTACTCCAAGCCTCCTAACTCCAGTTCAAGGTTTGCCATTCCTCCCTCCCTACCTCCATCCCTGCTACTTCTTAAAATACTAATCAGAAGAAAATCTTAACTCTCCCAGAAGGCAAAGCTTAAGATAGGAAAGAATGTTTGGGCTGGGTAGCAAATTTTCAATTGTTCTCAAGCCTGAAGACCTTTCTAATTTTTTTTATATATAGTACCAATATCCCCAGGTACTGAAAAGGTATGAAAAGAGACCCAGATATCAGAATTTTCTAATTCTTTGCCACTGAATTAGATGATAAAAAATATGATCTCTTACCCTTAAGCAGACTCATGAGCACTACTAGACCCTGAAACTAGTCCTTAGAGGACTTCACATGTCCCTCTAATGCTTATATCTTAATGATCTGAGTTTGTTCCAGGCTCTTTCGAAAGATTATGAATTCCAGAAAGTTCCTTAAATGACATGTTCAACTCTGTATTTGCCCCAACATCTAACACACACAGTCCTGGGACCTGAAAGCTGTTCAGAAAATGTTCAAAGAATAGAGAAACAAATGAGCAGAACAATCATCAGCATCAGCAGCACACACGATGCTACAAAATGTCTGCAACTCCAGACTCTTCCATCCTTGCCTGAAGAAGTTGTGTGCTCTTGCCAACACTTAGCACAGGACCATAGTATATACTGTACAATTATCTGATGAATGAATAAAGAAAACCCCCAATCAGTGTTTCATTTTACAGTGCTATAAAATCTACAGAATTTGCTTCATGCCAACAACAGTTCCTGCTTTGAAAGCTTTCCAGTGAATTACTACATTTTCTTGCCACTACCCCCAGAGTCCCTCAGGCCAATGACTGCCAAGGGAGCTATGATATTGTTGCTTCAAGAAATGGATTCTACAATTTACCAATTTCTTCAGGCCATCCTTCAGAATCTGATTCTCCCAAACTCTGATACTTGTATAAACAGCCATATCACTGTCTTTCACTTGCTGTAGACAAATAACCTCAATCAAAATGGTTGGGGAACTACCTGAGATTTCCTATTAAGTCCTAGGGTTCCACGTGGCCAACTCAGGTTGCTGGGATCTCCTTTGGGTCCCAGGGACTCAGCCTAGTTCCATTTTCTTTTTCAAGATGGCAACCCTTTTCTAAGCCTTATGGGTTTCCTCCTCATCCCTGCCCTGAAGCCTGGCCACCAAGTGGCACAGCCACCACACCCCCACACCCCAACCCCTCTTCCTTGCTTCTCCAAAGCTGTACATACTGGCCCTTCTTATTTCATAGAGTTTACTGCTAATTACTAAAGAGAACACATGGATATAGGGAGATCAATCTGGTAAGCAAAGTCTGTATACTCATTGCCCATGTTTCTGACTGTATAGCAAAGCAAGCCTCTTAAACTCCTGCCCTCCACCTGTTACCAGGGAGGGTATATCTTTCCAAACTCCTCTCTTCACTCTTAAACCAGAGATGGAATCACAACCCACAAATGGGTGAGCTATGTCCCCTCATAAGCCCACTTCTCTTTTGAGTTATTTACATTTCTGAGAGAAGATGTCTTAGTTTCTTATGGCTTTAGTAACAAAGTGCTACACATTAAAACAGAATTTATTCTCACAAGTCTGAAGTTCAAAATCAAGATGAAGGCAAGACCAAGCTCTCTCTGAAACCTGTAAGCGAGAATCCTTCCTTGCCTCTCCCTAACTTCTGGTGGTTTGCCAGCAATCCTTGGAATTTCTTGGCTTGTAGCTATAGCCTTTCAATCTCTGCCTCCATCATTACATGGCATCTCCCCCCTTCCCACCCCCCGCAACTGTCTGTGTCCAAATTTCCCTCTTCTTATAAGGACACCAGTCATATTGGATTAGGGACTACCCTAATACAGTTTGGTCGCATTGTAACTAATCACATCTTCAAAGACCCCCTATCTCCAAATAAGGTCACATTCATGGGACTGGGGATTAGGACTTGAGCATGTCTTCTTGGGGGATGCAATTCAATTCATAAGAGCAGAGTTCCTAATCAAGCCTTCCTTTAAGATAGTGAATAATTTCTAGTAACTGCAAATGAAACCATACCTATTAAGCACAACTCTAAATCACACTGAGTTTAAAAGAATGGCCTTGATTACCTTTCAAGTCACGGAGAAGAAAACAAATGACATTTATTAAGTGACTAGTATGTGTTGGGTGTTTTATACTCTTCATCTCACTCAGTCCTCACAATTACAGAAATTTGGGTATTATAAGACCTGTTTTTCAGATTTAAAAAAAAAAACCTCAGGGTCACAGGAGTTCATTAACCTTCCTAAGCCATGTGGCTAGTAAGCAGCAGAACGTAGATTTCAACCTAGATCTGATTCCAAACCACTGGTTTTCAACCTCTGAACACCAGATGGGATTCTAATGGAACAGTTGGATATTCCACAAAATGTTAAAAAAAAAAAAAATGAAAATAGAATTTATTTTTAAGTATTTTAAAGACTGAAATGCAGAAAAACACTTATTCAAATATACTGTATATGAAATTTTAACATACTGAAGACTACCCACACATTAATTTGTGCTGCCACAGTAACTTTGAGGGAAGAGAGGTACAAGCCTCAGAATAAAACCTGAGTTCAGCCTCCCTTTTGGTGAGTAACTCAAAATAGCACAGTGAGCTACTTTAAAATCTGTAACATATGCAACTATAATCCTATTGGAATCTTGTTTTTCCTTAATGCCACACCAAAAAGAAAAAACAAAATGCAGAACCAAATAAATTAGATGAGCCTTTAGTTCTCATCCATATGCCTAAATTCAGTCTTGTGTTTATCAAAACAGCATCACTGTCCTCAATGATAATAGCATATAACATATAATAATGATGTGCCAACTGGGTCCAGAGGCTCTGTGGACCTGCAACTCCTACTCTACAACTCAATGGACTCACCCAGGACACCTAGTGGGGAGGTGATGATGGACAACAACTATCCCGGGGAAAGGAGAGAGTCTGCAGCTGCAGGCAGGATAATCTTGTCCATCGTATCCACGGGATATAAGCCCCCTCTCACTTGGTGGTGGAGGGGACATCACCATCCCAGACTCCTTGGGAATGGGGAAGGAACTATGGACTAGAATGGACTTGTTGGTGTCCTGTAATAGACTTGTGATTCATGCAGTGGAATTACAAAATTATGTGGAGCCAGGGGCCACTGGACGCTTTTGAGTCAGGGAGAGGGAAGGGCAATTGTAATACTGGGGCTTTTTTTGGGACTTGGGAATTGTCCTGGGTGATGTTGCAATGGAGGATATAGGCCATTTTATAGCATCATGTATCATGCAGAACTGTGTGGGAGAGAGGGTGGTCTAAAGTCTGAACTGTGGTCCATGCGTGATGGCAAAGCCCCAAAATGTGTATACCTATTACAGGCGTTGTGCCACACTGATGATGGATATATATGTGGGAGGTTTTGGGAGATGTGGCATATGGGTACTCCTAAAATTTCTGTGTAACATTTATGTAATCAATGT
>PVKH010042675.1:0-10798 GCA_004027955.1 Chaetophractus vellerosus | reverse complement strand
TTATTTTAAAAATGATTATTATTTCATTCTCTTATTAATTTTATTTGGTTATTTTGTTGGCTTCATTTTTGGAAAGACTTTCAATCACAGAAGGGTCACAACTGTGGCCGGGGAAATCATTGGTGTTGGGTGTTGGTGAAGGGGGATTAGTCAACCAAAGGGGTGCTGATGCAAAACACCAGTAATTGGTTGTTTTTTATAAAGGGTATTTATTTGAGGTAGAAGCTTATCGTTACCAGGCCATAAAGCATAGGTTGCTTCCTTCACCAAAGTCTGTTGCCACATGTTGGAGCAAGATGGCTGTGGATGTCTGCAAGGGTTCAGACTTCCTCTTCCTCTTAAGGCTCCATGGTCCCAGCTTCTTCCACTATCAACTGTAGGCTGGGATAAGTCTCATTTCTCTCCTGGGGCTCTATTCTCTCCAGGCTCAGCTACTGTGCATGCTTCACAAGGCCAGCTGTAGGCTATCAGGCTAATGGCTCATCTCTCTTCCTGGGGCCTCTGCCATGTCCTTGGAGCCATCTCTATTCCTCTGTTTTCTTCTCCTGTATGTTTACTTCCTGGAGCCCCAGCTCAAAACTCCAAACTTCCTTCTCTGTGGTGCAGTTTCTTGGTGAGTCCCTACCCTCCAAGGCAGCAGGGATTCAATGCTCTAATGATGTGGTCCAATCAAAGCCTTAATCATTATTTAATCAAGTAAAAGTGAAACCTGTGAATCCAATATAATCTAATATGCTCAGAGCAGCAGATCATTTTACAAACATAATCCAATATCTATTTTTGGAATTCATGAAATTTATCAAACTGCTACAGGGTGATATGTGGGGAGGGGTGCACCTGGGGCATGACTCTATGTCATATGAATATGTTCATGTATTCATGGGGCATGGCCTCAGTGTGGGTAAATACCCACATAATAACTGAAAGAATATTGAATTCCCACCCTGCAGAGTCCTTTTACATTGTCTAATAGAATAGCAAGAATCCCCAGAGTAAAAAGGCAGTTCCTAGTGAAAGAAGACAGACCATTACTCCAGCCCCATGATATTGGTGATTATACTTATGAACCTTTTCTCATGAAATTGAAACTTAGCCTAGTATTAGATATTGCCTAAGAGTTACTTCCTGAAGGCCTCCTTGTTGCTCAAATGTGGCCTCTCTCTAAGCCAAACTCAGCATGTAAATGTATTACTTCTTCCCACCCCAAAAGTGGGACATGACTGCTGGGGATAAGCCTCCTTGGCATTGAGGGATTACTACCAAGCACCAACTAGCAATATATCTGGGAAAAGGCCTTGACCAAAAGGGGGAAATATTAAACACAAAGAGTTTTTATGGCTAAGAGATTTCAAAGTGAGTCAAGAAGTCATTCCAGAAGTCACCTTTATGCATGTCACAGCAGGATTGCATTGACTGCCACAGTAAACAGTAATTCAAACAGCAGGTCTCCTGAGTGCTCTAGAGATATTGAGACACTATAAGCAGGGTAGACAAGCTCAAGAATTTGGCACCTTGTCAGTGAGCCAAACTCTGGAATTTATGCTCTCCAGAGCAACATAGTTAGACTCATTTATAGTTTTCCTGCACATGGCTCTTCTGCTACATTTTTTTGAACCTATAAATAGCACTATACTTGTTAAATATATGTCCCAGAGACTTAAATCTTTGGTCTGTTCATGTGCCAGTTGTGCCCTGAATCTCAGCAGAGTTGCAACACATACTCACCAGTTGATTGGACTCACCCAGGATAACTAAAAAGGAGAATATGATGGACAATGCCCATGCCAAGGAACAGAGACTGTAATTTGAAGCAACACAGTTCCATCCATCTGCCCCATGTGATCTAAGCCCCCTCTCAATTAGACAGAGTGGGTATCAACATCCAAAAATCCACAAGATTGAGGAATGAACAATGGACTAAAGTAATCTTATTATTATTCTCTTATAAACTTATTATTCTAGCAATGGAAGAACTTTTATCATTGATATAAAGGAAGTGGCCTCCAGAGGTTCTGAGGGGAGGGAGAGGGAAGATTAAGTGTATATGGGGTATTTTCAGGACACTGGAATTGTCATGCATGGCATTGCAATGATGGATACAAGCCATTATATATATTGTAACCTATAAATTGTGTGGGACAGAGTGTAAACTATAATATAAATTATAGGCCAGCAGTTAGTAGCAATACTTCAATGTGTCCATCAATTGTAACAAATGGGCCACACTAATGAAGGATGTTGTTAATGTAGGAAAATGTGGGGGAGGGGGGAGTGGCACATATGGGAATCCCCTACATTTTTATGTAACATTTATGTAACCTAAAGCTTCTTTAAAAATAAAAATAGTTTTAAAAAGTAACTGGCTAAAAGTGGATCACTTTAATTTAGCTTTTAAGACCCTAGGATGGGCTATAAAGCAACAAGAAGAAGAGGGCTCACATTACTGAAAAGGTTTAGAATGCTGCATTACCCCCTACTGAGTACCAGAACACAGTCTTGGGAGGAGAAAAATGGCACTTAAAAAGGCCTCCCTGCACCCTGAGCAGGACAGTGAAGAAGACGTTCATGACTATGAGCATCATGGGTCAGATAGGGATGAAGATCCCCCTGCCTGTACACCAATCTTATCCCCTTCAGAAAAAGGATTAAGGGTGGGGCTGTGGTCTTTGGGGAATTACTTTATTGGTTCAGGACTTGATACAGGCAGGAATGATGGGAAACACTGTGTTGCAGTTTAAAAGCACTCTCTGGCCTAAAATATGGCCTCAGGAACATGGAATCTGTTACTCTTTACCCATGTAGTTCCTGATATTGCTGTCTCCAAGGTGGTAGCAGCCCACACAGGAAATGCTTATACTGACCTGTTAATGCCTTTGTCTCCATCCCCATAAGGGGTTTCGACCAAGATCAACTTACCTTCAGGTGGAATAGCTTCCAGGATACCTTTATTGTTCTCCCTCAGGACTATCTTAACTTCCAGCCATTTGTTACCTATGGGTAGGGTGAGGCTTATAATTAGACCAGATACCCCAACAGTAGTTGTCATTCACAGTATTTATGATATCCTCATTCAAGGACCCACTAAAAATTCGGTTAAATAGGCCATACAATGAAGTCATAAATATTTATACATCATTAGATTGTAAATCTGCCCTGAGAAGGTCCAAGAAATTGACTAGAATTTCTAGGGATCACTTGGGCTGATATTCAAAGGAGCACACCAGAAAAAGAAAATGGAAGTTATTATCACTGGCAGCTCCCACTACAAAGAGGATGAATTGCTGATAGGCCTGTTTGGCCATGGGAGAAAACATGTGTCATATCTGGACATTTTTTAGGTTCCTCTAGTTAAGGTCACCCCCAAGAAAGCATCTTTAAAGGGGGCCCACAACAATTGCAGGTTCTAGAGTCAGTGCAATATACTGTGGCAGAAAATTGCCACTAGGGACAATGGAACCCTCCACCCCTGTAAAACTTCTTCTCATGCAGACTGGAGACTGTGACAATAAAAAACTGCCATGGGGTGTGCTGATCCCTCAGGTTTCATACATAACATTACTCAAGGCAGTCATTATGTATACCACCTTTTAGCCTATTTTTGGGCCTTAGTGGAGACCAGGTATTAAAATAATAATGGCTATGTAGAACTCTGAGACCTCATGTGTGTCTTCTCTACTCCTACTAAGAAAGCAGAATAGACTCAATAAAGTTCAATCATTAAATTAACATGGTATATCCAAAACAAAACCTGTTGGGGACTCAGGGGGTTAGTCACATTCATAGAAAAATAGCTGCTTTACCAGATGTAGCTAAATAGCCTGCAGGATCAGTTATAACCCCTCCCTTGGCTAAGTGGGATCCCTTGGTTCAAAAAATTTCCAGCTAATGGTTTGGTATGGAGCAAGATATATCTACAAAATTGAAAGCTATTAAAGGCCCCTGGGCTGGTGCGGCCATCCATCCCAAGGATGATCACCTACAAACAGAGTAAACAAGGGTGTTATGCCCAATGTAGTGGTGATAGCGGTACAGATCACTACAAACCCATATTCTTGCTACATATTTACAAACTCATGGGCCATTACAAATACTAGACATAAGGTCTGGCAATTTTCAAATCAATAACTAGTGGCTCCCCCATATGGAGACAGGGACTACAGCAATAGCTGATGAGCTGGAAAAGAGATTGACTTGGCACCCATGTTGATATCCATTGCAAATGACCATTTAAAGCAGAACACAAATAAATTCCTTTGCTGACCAAGCATGCACCCATATGTGCCTGCTAGATCCATGTCCAATGGGACCCAGGAACCCACCTCATATGCAAGTGTTGGCCAAAACACAATGACTCCCCCTAAAGGAAGTAAAAGCTAAAGATCTATCAGTCATGTGATTCCTGCCAATGAGTGCAAGTGGTTGGGACAAATCAACTTGGGCTTGGGACCCACATGAGTATGGCATCTTGGACACATAAAATCACTGCCCTCTAGTCAAGCACTATGGTTCTGTCTCTGTGCTGTAGTTCCACACTCTAGATATGGGACAATAATTCCCATGCACCATGTGGACTCTGTGACTACATTTACAAACTTAGAGAAACACCTGTACCATGTGTTCAAATACATGACCAGATTCCAATAAAATCAAGATACCTCAATTATAGCAGAAATGACCAAAAAAATGGACACACATCATGCTTCATGCTTTCCTCAAACAAACAGGAGAATAAAATGTTAAAATAAAAGGCTCACACAACAACCACACAAAGGCTAACAAAAAAGACAACTTACCAGTTTTTCTAACCTGTGTAAATTTCTAGTTCTTTACCTTATAATTTTAATAGCTTAATTTTTTATATTAACATTAGGACTATCATTTATTGCATACATTCTTTATTCATATTTGTATTTTAATTCCATATTATGAAAAATGATCTGCAACTTTCTCTGAAATCTCCTAAGTGATATTTATAAGGCTTAAAATATGTATACACATAAATTCCCTTAGAACTCTAGTACTCTTAAGACTGTGATTTTTTAAAAAAGATTTATTTATTTATTTCATCCCCCTCATTGTTTTTACACATACTGTCTGCTCTCTGTGTGTTCTGTGTTGGCTTGTCTTCTCTTTAGGCAGTTCCAGAGTGGAGAGAAGCACTACATCTCTTGTGCCACTTCAGCTCCCTGGTCTGCTGCATCTCTTATTGTCTCTTATCTGTGTCTCTTTCTGTTATATCATCTTGCTGCACCAGCTCACTGTGTGGGTCAGCACAACATGTGAGCCAGCACACCAATGTCCCACTGCCCCTGAATTGTCACACTGTCTTTGAATTCATTTAAAAAATGTTTGTTGTGTACTTTCTTATTCAAAATCTGCATTTCTTCCCATGTTTTATAGTCTAGAGATACTTAAAATTTTGAGTGAGCCAACTGAAAGCTGCTTAGGATCTCCATGCCTTGGAACTATATGCCTGGTGAGTTTTTGTTTATTTATGTGAAGGAATGGAGATGACCACAATTTTCTTTGGTCTCATCACTGCCAGGATCCCTTCTTCTCAAGATTCAATTCATAAAAGCTGGCCCTGTCAATTTGCTGAGTATCTATTTTAATAGAGATGTGTCCTCACATTTTCAAGTGTATACATGGTAGCTGTCTGAAAGCTGAGTTCTGCTGATATTAAGATGAAGAAGCTAAGCAAAATCTAAATCAGCATATCAGAACTCAGAATTACATGTGCTTTCCCCCTGCTAAAGGCTACATTTCCTGAATTTTAAGATGTCTAAAATCATCAAATTTTCTCTCTAACTCCATATATAATATTACCTGTGGTTTCTTCTCTTGTTTATAGGGCATCCATTTTCATATGTTGTCTTCTGAAATGCATAAATATCAATTCATAAGAATGTCTCATGGTCTTCATCTGAGGTTCATAATCTTTGAATTCCTTAATTATTATTTTGATGGTGTCTTCATTAGGATAAATGATGTGAATTTTTCTTGGACTAAAAGTCTACTGAGGAGTTAAAAGAGAGATATGACACAAATACACTTATTGAACATGGTTATTTAATTTTGAATAAATAGACAGTTAGTTGGAATGTGACTGGATTTCAGCCATTTGATCCACACAGTTGCCCAGTTCCTACTACTAGCTTTATTGAAGGCATTTAAACTTATTAATTCCTTACTTTCCAACTCTTCCCTATATCATTATTTCAGTTATGGCTTCAGGTTTAGTTGTTCTCTGTGTCCAAAATTAGAAATGTCATGCACAGAGATCTTGTGAGAAACAATAAAACTTGGAATTTATATTTATCAGAACAGGAAGTATAAAATCTCCTTGTAAGTAAGTGGATTGTTAAAACCCAGCTCACAGGTTGTGAAGATGGTGCAGTAGGAAACTCCAACACACAGTACTTCCACCAACATAATTATTAAACAGCAGGACTGTCTGAAACAACTATGTGGAAATTCCAGATGGCAGAAGTACACTGTAAAGCATTGAGGGAAAGCATTAAGGGAAGAAGCTGGAGAATTATGATAAAGAACAGTAAATTCCTTTCACTGCATGGCAACTACTGGCATCCATCCCCCACACACATGGTGGGACCCTCTGGGATAGCTTTCTGGTGACAAAAAAAAAAAAAAGAAATATAAATCCTCTTCCCCAAGTTCAAGAGTGGGTGTGGTTGATCACTGATTGTGATCATGAAGCTAATGTGTCAACTCAGCCAGGTAAGAACCCTAATACACTGATCATGGTAATTGATTAGAAATTTTAAATCACTAGGGTCCTGGCTCTGAGGGTGACCATTGTTTCAAACTGACCCTGAAATGTCAAGGACAGCCATTGTTTCAAGCCACCCTGGACAAAGGCGATGGCAGAGGAGAATTAAATATACTATGCCTCTTCAGATCTGTAGGGGACAGTTAACTGAGGGGCTGCATTTGCTGGACAGGCCAAGAGAGAGTTGCTTTTGAGAGCCGTAGGAAAATCTCTTGACTTCCCTTCCTGATCCCCACCCCAGAACACTTTGGATCTGACCTGGGCTTCCCTAATGGGCTCCTGACCCTGATTCAGCTAGGGAAGACTGGCTTGGGAAAGTACATTCTGTACTGCCTTTACTCCCAGAATTTGCTCATGGGGCAAAGGCAGCTTGAGACAATTAAAGGATTGTAGGTAACTAAAAGGGTAGACAGTCTGAGGGAAAAGTTTGCTGGCTTCAAAAACCCATAGGAGGGGGAACCAGTGTATTTCATTATTTGAGTGCTGGCTTCCAAATATAAGGTCCCAGGTTCAATCCCCAAAATAGACAAACAAAAAACCCAGGGAGGTATGTCTGTCTCATGGGAAACAGTAACAACCAAACTCCTGTAAACAAAGAAAAGCCAAAACGACTAACAAGCAAAAGTCCAGGAAAGGACAGATGTCCAGAAAGACAGGGAAAGTCCTGCACACTACATTTGCCTTAGTCAGACCTTCTTGATAGGAGAGCTGAAGCTCAAGAAAATCTATGTTTTATCAAAAGCTAGTTACAAAAGTAAGGAACAGATATCTCAGGGAAGAAATCCTAGAATTGACACTTTAAAATATTAAAAGGTACTATGCACAACAAAAGAATATAAGGCAAACAAAGAAACAGGAAATGACCCATGCAAAGAGCATAAAAAGAAGAGAATGTGGATATAACAAAGACTTTGAAAAATTATCATTAAATGCTCAAGAAGATGAAGCAAAATACAGAAAAGAAACTGAAGGATATCTGGAAAACAATGAATGAGCCATATGAGAATCTTAGTAAAGAGAAAGAAATTTTAAGAAGAACCAAACAGAAATACTAGAGTAGAGGACCACAATAAGTTAAGTGACAAATCCCCAGGAGGGTTGCAAGAATAGACTGAAGCTGGCAAAAGCAAGAATCAACAAACTCTAAGACAAGATACTTAAAATGAATCAGGCTGAAGAAAGGAAAGGAAAAAGAATTATAAAAAATGAATATAGCCTAAGGTATACCTGAGACATCATCAAATATACCAACAAAAGGAGCAGAAGGAACCTTCATAAATAATGACAGAGAACTTCAAAAAATTTGCAAAAGACACTAACATTCACATCAAAGAAGGCCAAAGAGCAGAAAACATAATAAACATGAAGAAAAACACACCCCAACATCTATCGATCATACTATTGAATGCAAAAGACAAGGAAAGAGTTCTAAGTCATGCTAGAGAAAAGCAACATGCTATGTAATAGTGAGTCCCAAATAGGTTGAGTGTTAGTTTCTCATCAGAATCCATAGAGCCTGGAAGGCAGTAGGTTCACATACCTAAAATGCTGAAAGAAATCTACTGTCAACCAGGAGTTTTAAATGCATGAGACTATCTTTCAAAAATAAGTGAAAGATTAAGATGTTCTCAAATAAAAGCAGAGATAGTTCTTCACTCCTAGACCTGACCTAAAGCAAGGCTAAAAGAAGTTCTTTAGACTGAAAGAAAGTACAGGAGACATTGGCTCAAAGTGATATAAGAAAACAAAGACCTGCAGTAAAGGTAACCATTGTAATAGATTTAATATATTAAATGTACTCTCCATGATTACCATAAAGAATATATATGAAAAAGATATACAAAAGAAAGTGAAAAGTGATTTAAAATGGCTTATTATGAAAGATAATCTAAACAAAAAGGGAGACCATAATGGAGGAAAAGAGTGACAAAGGTATAAGACAAAAAAAAACGATCAAAATAGAAGTATGTCTTGCTTTATTAGTAATTGCCTTAAATATTGATGTATTAAACTCTGCAATCAAAAGACAAAGACTGGAAGAATGGATAAAAAAATCTGACCCAATTATATGTTTGTTTGTTTTTTAACCAGAAACTCATCTTAGATTCAAAGATACAAACAGGTTGAAAGTGAAAGGATGGGAAAATATATCATGCAAATAGTAAACAAAGAACTCTGAGTTAGTTATACTAATATCAGAGAGAATAGACTTAAGTCAAAAGTTGTTACAAGAGACAAAAAATAACATTATTTACCAGTAAAAGTGTCAATTAAAGAAGAATATTTAACAATTATAAACATACATGCACCTCACAACAGGGTCCCTAAATATTTTAAGAAAACAATGACAGGATTGAAGGGAGAAATAGACAGTTCTACAATAATAGTTAAAGGTTTCAATGCATCACTTTCAATATTGGATAGAATGTCTAGACAGAAGAAATAAAGATCAGAACAACCCTGTAAAACACTAGATGTAACCGGCATGTGTAGAAAACTTCATCCAACAACAAATTTTCAAATAAACACAGATCATTCTCTAGGATATACCCTATGCTGGAGCACAAGAGAAGTCTCAATAAACTAGAAAAAGTTTAAATCATACAAATTAAATTTTCCAACCATGAAACAATCAAGTTAGAAATCAATAAAAGAAGGTAAACTGGAAAATTTATAAATATGTGGAAACTTAACAGCACATGTCTAAACAACAGATTGGTCAAGAAGAGCTTACAAGAGAATTTAGACAAGACATTGAGACAAATGAAAATAAAGACTCAACATACCAAAACTATTAGGTGATGTGAAGGCAGTGCACACTGGTAAATTTATAGCTATGAGCATCAATATTAAAAAAAGGAAGATCTCAAATTAATAACTTAACTTCACATTTGAGGAATTAGTAAAAGAGCAAAGTAAGCCCACCATTAGAAGAAGGAATGAAATAATTAAGATTAGCGCTAATATAAATGAAATAAAATATGAAGGATAGAAAACCAATAGAGAAAGTAAACAAAAGAAAAATTTGGTTCTTTGAAAAAAAATCAATAAAATTGATAGCCCTTTAGCTACACTGACAAAGGAAAAAAGAGAAAATATGCAAATAACTGCAAATAGAAATGAAAATGGTGATATCACTACTGACCTTAAAAAAATAAAAAGGATTATAAAAGAATGCTATGAACAATTGTATGCCACTAAAATAATCTAAACAAAATGCAAAAATTCCTACAAATTGAGAAATAAGAAACCTCAACAAAAGTATACCAACTACAGTGCTTCAATCAATCTGTAGGATACTGCAATGATGGATGCATGACATTATACATTTGTCAAAGCCTATAAAAGTATACAGCAGAAAATGTAAACCATAAGGCAAATTATAAATTTTTGTTAGTGTAGCACTGCTTCAATTTTGGTTCATCAATTGTAAAAAATGTACCACATTAATGTAAGATGTTAATAAAGGGGGAACTATGAATGTGTGTGGGATGGGGGTGGGGAGGGAGGTTATATGGGAATTCCTGTACCTTTGGTATATATTTTTTTGTAAATGTAAATCTAAAACTTCTCCAAAAATAAGGTGTATTATTACAAAACAAAACAAAACAAAAAACAGTATTTGAGGACTAAATGGCTTCATCAATGAAATCTATCAAACAACTAAAGAATTAACATTTCTCCTTCTCAAAGTCTTCCAAATGATTTAAGAGGAGGAAACACTTCCTCATTCATCCTATGGGGCTAACATTGCCATGAGATCAAGACCTGGTAAAGACATAACAAGAAAAGAACATTACAGTCCAATTTCCCTTATGAACATAGATGCAAAAACTTAGCAAAGTACTAGCAAAGTGAATCCAACAGCATACTAAAAAT
This sequence comes from Chaetophractus vellerosus, assembly GCA_004027955.1. Classification (NCBI taxonomy): domain Eukaryota; kingdom Metazoa; phylum Chordata; class Mammalia; order Cingulata; family Chlamyphoridae; genus Chaetophractus; species Chaetophractus vellerosus. The sequence continues at coordinate 129 of PVKH010042675.1, read as the reverse complement.
ATACTTCATGACTAAAGGGATTTATCCCAGGAATGCAAGAGTGGTTCAACATATGAAGATCAATGAATACAATTCATATATATATATAAAGGAAAGGAAAAAAACACATGATTATCTCAATAGGTACAG
>PVKH010042674.1:0-10799 GCA_004027955.1 Chaetophractus vellerosus | reverse complement strand
ATACAACCTTCCCAGTCTCCTTCTCTACTAACCAGAACTGATTGTTGAGGACACAGAGGGGAGTCGAAATATTTCTTACCCAGGGAAAAGGGAGGGGGCTGCCAGAGAAGGCTGGAGAACTGTCTCTGAGAAAGTTTGAATTATAAGGTTCTTAGCCTCCAGGCAGGAAGCTCTATCACATTGATCAGGTCTGTGTTGCAACAAATACACTCCTCCCAGACATTGAACTGAGAGCTGCCAGAGTGCCATCTACTGGCAACCAAGAAAGTGCATGTGAGAAAATTAAAAATAAGAGAAGCTTTTCCCACCCTTTATAGTTTCCCTACACAAGGCCCTAGGAAGCGGGTCTGCAACCAGTTACTGGGTCCAGAGCCTATTTTGAACAACTAGCAGGTACAATCCTAATGATCCAGGTTGAGCCAAGAATCAAAGAACAGTGGTAACACACAGCCTCCTGCCACTCAATCGCTACATAAGAGAAAGAAATTGAGCATTTAATAAACTACATCCTAATCAGATGCCTAGACGTCAACAAAAAATTAAGAACCATACTAAGACAATGGAACACATGGCCCAAGAAAAGAATATATCAAAGCCCAGAAGAGATGCAGGATTTGAGAGAATAGTGAGATGTACACAAATTTCCAAAATCAAATTAATAAAGAGATAAATGACATCAAGAAGACACTGAGCAAGCCCAAAGAAGAATTTGAACTCCTGAACAGAAAAGTAAGAGTTCACGGGAATGAAAGACAATAGGTGAGATTAAAAAAAACACGAGGGGGCCGGCTGTAGCCCAGTGGATAGGTCGCCGGTTCACCACATGGGAGGCCCTGGGTTCAGTTCCCGGGGACCTCTCCAAAGCAGGCAGACCGCCTTGAGAAGGGCACTGCCGTGGGCAGGGCAGAGCTGCTGTAGGCAGGGAAAAAAAAAGCCACCACAGGCAGGGCAAGTCACCTGCGAACGGAGTGGAGCCGCCTGTGAGCCGAAGCAGACCCGCCCGCGAATAGAGCAGAGCTGCCTGCGCGGTGACCTGACTTGGTGCGTCGCCGCAGCGGGGGGAAACAGAGCGGACACAGAAGAATGCAGAGAAATGAACACAGCAAGAGCAAGCAGAAAGGGGGGGATATATAACCAAAAAAAAAAAACAAGAGGCAGCAACAGCAGACTAGAAATGATACAAGAAAGAATAAGTGATATAGAAGACAGAACAGCTGAAACTGAAGTGAAAAAAGACCAGAGAAAAGAATGGAAAAATTGAGCAGGGGCTCAGAGAGTTGAATGACAACATAAAATGCGACAACATACATGTCATGGGAGTTCCAGAAGAAGAAGAGAAGGGAAAAGGGGCAGAAAGAGTATCTGAGGAAATGATAGCTGAAAATTTCCCAACTCTCACGAAAGAAATGAACTTAACGTGTCCAATCAGCATAAATCTTAAAAAAAAAAAAAAACTTAATGGGATACAGTGAATGCAGTCCCTAATTGCCTATATTAAAAAAGAAGAGCTAAACTCAAAGATTTACCTGAACAACTAGAGAAACTAGAAAAAGAACAGCAAACCAATACCAAAGCAAGCAGAAGGAAAGGAATAGTAAGCTTAGAGCAGAAATAAATGAAATTGAGAACAAAAAAACAATAGAGAAAATCAACAAAACTAAAAGTTGGTTCTTTGAGGAGATCAATAAAATTGACAAACCCCTAGCTATACTAACAAAAAAATGTGATGCAAATAAATACCATCAGATATGAAAAGGGGGAAGTTATGACTGACCCCACAGAAATAAAAATGGTCATAAGAGGATATTAGGAGAAACTGCATGCCAACTAACTAGACAACCTAGATGAAATGAACACATTTCTAAAAATGCACAACCTGTGCTGATGCTACGAGAAATACAAGAACTTAACAAACCAATCACGTTTAAAGAGATTGAATCCATCATCAAAAATCTCCCAGTAAAGAGAAATCCAAGAGCAGATGGCTTCATAGATGAATTCTACCAAGCATTTCGTAAAGAATGAACACCAGTCCTGTTTAAACTTCCAAAAAATTGAAAAAGAGGGAAAATTACCCAACAAATTTTATGAAGCCAACATCACCCTAATACCAAAGCCAGATAAAGATACAAGAAAAGAAAATTACAGACCGATCTCTCTAATGAACATAGAGGCAAAAATTCTCAACAAAATACTTGCAAATCGAATCCAACTGCATATCAAAAGACTTATACATCATGACCAAGTGGGATTTATTCCTGGTATGCCAGGCTGGTTCAACATAAAATCAATCAACGTAATACACCACTTTAACAAACTGAAGGGAAAGAAACACATGATCATCTCAATCAATGCAGAAAAGGCATTCGACAAAATTCAGCGTCTTTTTTTGATAAAAACACTACAAAAGATTGGAATGGAGGAAAATTCCTCAATATAATAAAAGACATATATGAAAATCCCACAGCCAACATCACTCAATGGGGAAAGGTTGAAAGCTTTTCCTCTAAGATCTGGAACAAGACAAGGATGCCCAATGTCACCATTATTATTCAGTATTGTACTAGAAGTTCTATCTTGGGCAATTAGACAGGAAAAAAAATTAAAGGCATCCAAATAGGAAAAAAAGGAAGTAAAACTCTCACTGTTTGTGGATGAAATGATACTGTATTTAGAAAATTCTGAAGTATCCATGACAAAGCTATTTGAGCTAATATATGAATGCTCAAAGTGACAGGATACAAGATCAACACACATAAGTTAGTAATGTTTTTGTACACTAGTACTGAACATTCTGAGGAGGAAATTGGGAAAAATTCCGTTTACAATAGTGACAAAAGACTCAAAGAAATACGGGACCTATGTGCAGAAAACTTCAAAACAATGCTAAAATAAATTTAAAAAGACCTAAACAAATGGAAAGACATTCCACGTTCATGGATTGGAAGACTAAATATCATGAAGATGTCAATCTTAACAGTCTGATTTATTGATATAATGCAATACCAATCAAATTTCTAACAGCCTTCTTTACAGAATTAGAATAGGCAATTACCAAATTCATTTGGAAGGGAAAGTGCATCTGAATAGCCAAAAGCATTCTAAAAGAGAAGAGTGACGTGGGGGGACTTTCACTACCTGACCTTGAAACATATTACAGAGCTACAGTGGTCAAAACAGCGTGGTTCTGGCCTAAGGATAGACACATCGATCAGTGGAATAGAATTGAGAATCCAGAAATAAACCCTCACCTATACAGTCAACTTGTTTTTGACAAAAACCTACCAAGTCCATGTTAATAGGATAAAACAGTCTCTTCAACAAATGGTGCTGGGAGAACTGGATATCTATAACCAAAAGAATGAAAGAGGACCCCTATCTCACTCCCTATACAAGAATCAACTCAAAATGGATCAAAGACCTAAATATAAAAGCCAGGACATAAAACTAGAAGAAAATGTAGGGAAACATCTTCAAGACCTTGTAGTAGGTGGGGATTTCTTGGACCTTATACCCCAAGCATACACAACAAAAGAAAGAATAAATGGAACTGTCTCAAAATCAAACACTTTGTACTTCACAGGACTTTGTCAAAAGGATGAAAAGGTGGCTGACTCAATGGTAGAAAATATTTGGAAATCACATGTCCAATAGGGGTTTAATATCGAGGATATATAAAGAGATGTTACAACTCAACAATAAAAAGGCAAACGACTCAATTAAAAAATGGGCAAAAGACTTGAATAGACATTTGTCCAAAGAAGAAATACAAATGGCAAAAACACACATGAAAAAATGCTCAGCATCACTAATGATTAGGGAAATGCAAATCAAAAATGCAATGAGATATCATTTCACGCCTATCAGAATGGCCACTATTAAAAAGAGAACTACAAGTGTTGGAGAGGGTGTAGAGAGAATAGGAACACTTATTCACTGTTGGTGGGAATGCAGAATGGTACAGCCACTGTGGAGGACTGCTGGCAATTCCTAAAGAAGTTGAATATAGACTTGCCACATGACCCTGCAATACCACTACTGGGTATATACCCAGAAGAACTGAGAGCAGTGACACAAACAGACATCTGCACACCGATGTTCATAGCGGCGTTATTCATGATTGCCAAACGCTGGAAACAACCCAGGTGTCCATCAACAGATGAATGGATAAACAAACTGTGATGTATTCACATGATGGAATATTATGCAGCTGTAAGAAGCAATGAAGTCAGAAAGCATATGACAACGTGGATGAACCTGCAGGACATTATGTTGAGTGAAGCAAGCCAGACACAAAAGGACAAATACTGTATGATTGCTTTCCTATGAACCAAGTGTATTGTGTAACATATTGTATGATTCAAAAATTTTTATATGTACCCAGTACATTTAATTGAGAAATGTTTGTTTTTATTCAACTGTTTTTTATTTTTAAATTATTGTTTATATTTTCAATTATTAAATGTACAAAATAAAGTTTAAAAAAAAAAACATAGAAAATATTTGTGACCTTGGGTTAGACAAAGATTTCTTAACTAGGAACAAAAAGCAGGAGCCATAAAAGAAAAGAAATGATAAACTAGACTTCAACAAAATTTAAAATTTCTGTTTTTCATAAGACACTGAACGAAAGTAATAAACTAAGCACTAGACTGAGAGAAGATACTTGTAGAACACACAAAGGACATCTATCCAGAATAAAAAGAACACTCAAAATTCAAATAAGAAAACAAACAGCCCAGTAAAAAATAGACAAAATATTTGAGCAGACCCTTCACCACAGAAGAAATTTGGATGGCAATAAAGCACATGAAGATGTTCAACATCATTAGTCACAAGGGAAATGCAAATTAAAAACCGTGTGAAAGTATGTGAATATATCTCAATAAAGCTACTTAGTAAATTGTGCAAGAATAGCCAGAAATATCAGCTATGTACAGCAGGGGAAGCATAGATTGAGAAGTGAAGAATTTTCTTGTCTGTCTGTTTTTTGTTTATTATTATTATTATTGAAATAATGAAAATGTTCTAATAATGATTGAAGTGATAAATGCACAACTATGTGATACCAAATACCATTGATTGTACACTTTGGGTGAATTGTATGCTTTCTTAATATGTATCAATAAAATTGATTTGTTTTAAAAAATGACATACAACTACAAACCTATTAGAATGGCTTGGGAAAAAAACTGGCAATACTAAGTGCTGACAAGGATGTGGAGCTTCTGGAACTCCCCTACGTTGCTAGTGGAAATGCAAATGGTACAGCAACTTTGGAGAACAGTTTAGCAAGTTTATAGATACATAAAGTTAAACTCACAGTTGACATATGACCCAACAATTCCACTTTTTATTTTATTTTATTGAAGTATATCATTCATACATAAACATACAAAAACAATAAGCATATAGTAAAAGTTGTGAACTTACAAAACAAACATGTATAACATCGTACAGGGGTCCCATACATCACCCCACCACCAATGCCTTGTATTGTTGTGAAACGTTTGTTACAAATTATGAAAGAATATTGTCAAAATATTACTATTAACTATAGTCCATATCTTACATTTGGTCTATTTTCCCCCAACCCACCCTGTTATTTTTTTAAATATATTTTTATGACAGAAGTTGTAAACTTATAAAACAATCATGCACGTGTAGAATTCCCTTACAATACCCCTTCACCAACACACCACACTGTGGTAGAACATTTGTTACAGATTATGCGATAATATCAGACTATTACCACCAGCCATGGTCTATAGCATACATTTGGCACACTTTTTCAATACTCCCCAGCACATTATCAACACAGTACATCTTTGGCATTGATGCAAGAATATAACATTATTGCTGTTAACCATAGGTCACACCAATTGTATTTTTCCCTTTCCCACCAACCTGTAATTCATCTGTTCTAGTTCTCAGAAGGACATTCTTGCATTTGTACTGTTAACAACAATTCTCATCTACCTCTGAGTTCACTGTGTTATTCAGTCCCTAGATTATTCTCTAGCTTTTTTTCAATTGACATTTATATCCCTAGACTACCCCCTTTCAGCCACAATTCCATTTATAAACCAGCTGGGTTAGATCTACTCACTATAATGTATTACCATCAACTCTATCTATGTCCACACTTTCACAGTCAAGTTAATTATAACTTCTACGTACATTAAGCATCAGTAGTCCTTCTCAGCCCTCCTCTTATCTCTTCATAACCTATACTCTAGGTTTTAACTCCATGCATTTATTCTTCATATTTAGTTTATATTAATGAGACCATGCAATATTTGTTCTTGTGTGTGTGGCTTACTTCACTTAGCATACTGTCTTCAAGATTTCATCTTACTGGAGCATAGTATTCCCTCATATGTATGTACCGCATTTTGTTTATCCATTCATTAGTTGATGGACACAAGGGTTGTTTCCACCTTTTGGCAATTGTGAATAACACCGTTACAAACATTGATGTGCAGATATTTGTTCGTTTTACAGTTTTCAGTTCTTCTGGATATATTCCAAGTAGAAGAATTACTGGGTCATATGGCAGTTCTATATATAGCTTCTTGAGGAACTGCCAGACTGTCTTCAACAGAAGCTGCACCATTTTACAATCCCACCAACAGTGAAGGAATGTTCCTATTTCTCCACATCCTCTCCAGCACTTATTGGATTTTTTTTTTCTTAATAATGGCCATTTTATGTGGTGTGCGATGATATCTCATTGTCATTTTGATTTGCATTTCCCTACTGGCTGGTGATATGGAACATTTTTTCATGTGCCTTTTAGCCATTTGTATTTCCTCTTTGGAGAAATATCTATTTAAATCTTTTACCCATTTCCAACAATTCCACTTTTTGTCTACCCATGATAAATGAAAGCATGTCCACATAAAGACTTAAACATGAATGTTCATAGCAGCATTATTTATAATAGCCCTAAACTGGAAACATCCCCAAAGTACATCAACTGATGAACAGATAAACATATTGTGTATCCACACAATGCACTATTATTCAGAGATACAAAGGAAGAAACCACTGATACAACAGTATGGATGAAACGCAAGAACATCATGCTAAGTGAAAGTAACCAGACCCAAAAGTCTCCCCACTATGTGATTCCATTTATATGATATAGAAAAAGCAAGACTATAGTGATAGAAAGCAGGCTGGTGGCTGCCTGGGGCCAAGATAGAGGGTTGACTGCAGAGAAGAATGAGGGAACTTTTTGGGTGATGGAAATGTTCTGTATCTTAATTACGGTGGGGGTCACACAACTATGTGTGTTTGCTAAAACTCACTGAACTAAATCAATAAAGCTCTTAAAAAGACAGGAAAATGCTGGCGTCTAAGACTTGAGTTAGTTCAGAAAGACAAGAGTAGAAGGAATTTTGTTTTTTGGTTTTGGTTTTGGTTTTTGGGTTTTTATGTTTTAGTTTTTTTTTTTAGGAAGTACTGGGATTGAACCTGAGACCTCAAAAATGGGAAGCAGGCACTCAACCACTGAGCTACACCCACTCCCCCTGTTTTTTGGTTAGTGCTTATCCTCTCATTATGGATCTTTACCAAAAATTCCTTTTACTCCATCTTCCAGTTGGTGGAAGTCCATAAGTAAATGCTCAGTGGCTGGCATTTCCCATTGACCCAGATTCATAATTTAACAGTTCATGGTGGTCCAGAATTAACTCTAAGAAAAAGTGGCCATACCAGCTGGGGCTTTCTCAAAATGGTGCCCACTCTTTTGCCAAGGTGGTTTGAGTTCTTGAATGCTCGTTAAACACACCCTCGCGTATAAACCTGTAACTAGCTCGTGTTGCCGGGGTATGGGAGGGGTAATATGTTATTAGCTTTTGGGGTAGGACATTACTTAGCGTACAGGACTGCAGTGTTTGATATTCCTGGCTCCTGGACACTAAATGCCAGCAGCACTTCCCTGTCATTGTGGCAACTAAAACCACCCCTACATATTTTCAAATGCCTCGGAGTTGCAGGGGGTGGTATAACTGGCTGCACAGATAATGAAAGTACATGGTATTGAGTCAAAACCACAGGACTTGGAGTCAGAAACCTGTATTCAAATCTTACTTCTGCCTCTAACTGGCTTTGCAGTGTTGAATGTAACTTAGCCTCTCTGAGTCTGGTTTCCTTATCTGAGCAGTGGGATGGTTGGACTAGATTTCCAAGAAACCCTCTCACTGTCATAGTTTTGAGTCTGCAGTTTAGTGTAGTACAATGTCAGGACTTCTGTCACTGACCAAGGGTCTGATATATTTCATACAACCACCAGAAAAACAAATGTTTCTGAAGCCTAACTTTGTGTTATAGGTTCAGCTTGTTGGTTTAGATGAGGAGAGTTCGGAATTTATATGCCGAAATACCTTTGACCATCCATACCCCACCACAAAGCTCATGTGGATACCTGACACAAAAGGTGTCTATCCAGACCTTCTGGCAACAAGTGGCGACTATCTCCGTGTGTGGAGGGTAAGTAGAATGTTTGATTAGCAGCCAGACCAATGGGCTTTCTTCGTGTCTGCTGTTGTTAGCCACGTGGTATCCCTGAGAATGGACTGGGATTGGAGGCAGCAAGTGCCATTGCAGCCTGGGAGAAACAAGTGGCAGTGTGTCTGTTTAGACTTTGTTTGGCTCAGCAGATTTTTCTCGTAAACCTAGCCAAGATTCCTTAAAGCTGCTAACTGCAGAGTCAGCTCTGGAAATCCGAAGTTGACCTGATGTAAAGATGACAGCCTTCTATGGGGGCAGGTTACTTGAGGCCTTGTATGCTATTTCCAGCCAAGATATTTTGAGTAAATTAAACAAAATATCGGGCCACTGATACTAGTGAAGTGTGAATGGAGGATAGAATCTCAGCCCCGCCTCTTGGCTGAGCTTATTGGCAGCAGCACCTCCATGTATTTCAGAGGTAAAGCCCAGTCAGGCAAAGTACAGAGATTCTGGGATGGGTGAGGTGAGATGACCTCCCCTCTAGAAATATTTAGGGATCAAACTTAGGAAAACAAAGCTGGGCAGAGGAGAAAGTTTGGAAATAAGTAGTATCACCCTTTTTGATAAAAATGTAACCCCCCCACCCCCCACCATGGGTCTTACATTTACCAAGATATTGTCTAAATGGGGCTTTGAAGACTCTGAGGATAAGACTGTCTGATCTCTTCTAATTCTTATTTTTTCAGGTTGGGGAAACAGAGACCAGGCTGGAATGTTTACTAAACAATAACAAGAACTCTGATTTCTGTGCTCCTCTGACCTCCTTTGACTGGAATGAGGTGGATCCTTATCTTTTAGGTAAGGGAGTTAGGGAAGGTGTATTCCACTCAGAAGAAGGAAAGAAACATTTTCTCAGAAACATCATTGGGCCAGTTTTTAACGAGGGGCCTGAAGTGCATGTGCCATCTAAAACATGGCCAAGTGAGAAACTTCAGGTTAAATATGGTATGTGGTGATTAATTCCGCATATGGAGTTGAGCTTTCCATGTCAAAGTCTAAGGCCCTAGGGTAAAGATTGAATACTTGAGTCTATTTTTGAGGCTTTCAGTAACTTTCCTATGTTCAGAAAGTGCTTGCGGGCCTGTTCTCCCCTGGGCTGGAGCTGAGTAGGCACAAGGAGGGAAGCTTGCTGGAGACCCTCATTCCACCAGCCACTGACTTGCACTGGTTATTTTTAGGAACCTCCAGCATAGATACGACTTGTACCATCTGGGGACTGGAGACAGGGCAGGTGTTGGGGCGAGTGAATCTCGTGTCTGGTCATGTGAAGACCCAACTGATCGCCCATGACAAAGAGGTAATGGTGCTAATCCTTTTCTTTTTCCTCAGGTGCTTTCTTTGCCTTTTTGGGATAAAGCTGTTCTTTTGCCCTTTTGCAGATTACTTTGGAAATGATAATATAATGCCAATATTTTCTTGTCTAAATTGAAAACAGTAATATGTGTAAACAGTGGAACACGATTGCAAATGCATTTTTTTGGGCCAATATAAACAACTTCTTTTACATTCCACTCTTTTTTCCATGTCACAGAGTGCTGGGGTGTTTTGTGTTTTTTGTTTGTTTGTGTGTGTGTGTTTTTTTGTTTGTTTGTTTGTTACATATCCCCCCCTTTCTGCTTGCTCTTCTGTGTTCATTTTTTTGTTCTTCTGTGTCTGCTCTGTCTCCCCCCGTTGCAGCAACGCACCGAGTCAGCTCACTGCACAGGTGGCTCTGCTTTGTTCGCGGGCGGCTTTTTGCTTCCGTTCGTGGGCGGCTTGCCCTGCCCGTGGCGGCTTTGCCCTGCCCGTGGTGGCATTTTGCCCTGCCCATGGTGGCTCTGCCCCGCCCACAGCGGCTTTGCCGTTCTCAAGGCGGTCTGCCTGCATGGAGAGGTCCCCGGGAACCGAACCCGGGGCCTCCCATATGGTGAACCGGCGCCCTATCCACTGGGTATGGCCGGCCCCTGTGTGTTTTTTTAATAATAAATTCTCTTATGGGCAAACTAGGAGTTGATGTGATTTTTTAAAAAATCTTAGAATAACACTTATTTTAGAGCATATTAATTTGTGGGTGGGGTAAGGAAGGGGAAATAGGAAGAGGGAAAATTTCCTAGTAAACAAATCTAATTCGTCAATTTTTTCCGAAAAAATGTTTTGTGGAATTCTTATATTCACTTGATACTTATAGTTTTAATACTGTTTAAGGTTGATAATCTTTTATTTTGATGATAATGTTTCTTCTAAGTTTATTGGAACTATTGAGGGGAGCTATTTATGATTGTGTTTAAATCAAAGCATTCTGG
>PVKH010042673.1:0-10794 GCA_004027955.1 Chaetophractus vellerosus | reverse complement strand
GGACCCAGAGCTTGAGGAGAAGGATTGACCTAGGACAGGAGGAGGGCCACCTCCGTGGTCACAATAGACGAGAAGAAAGAGAAGATGCAGCAGATGTTGGAGGTCCATAGGTTAGGTGGTAGGAAGGTAAGTAGGATACTGTTTGGTGGGAGTGGAGTGGAAGTGCTGATAGGTTTAAGAGGCAGGGAGGGAAGGTGGGAAGGTAAGGGAGAGAGGGGGAGAGAGGGAGGGAAAGAGGAAAAAAAGAAAATGGTCCTTATATTGAAAGTCCACGAATTACTAGGAAGAGTGAAGGAAAAGCCCAACTCATGAAATTTCAGAATCACAAAGACAGAGAGAAAATCACCAAAACTTTCAGAGAAGAAGATAAAAACCAAATTTCCCACAAAGGAATGAGAATCATATTAGCATCCTCTCACTGACAACACTGGATGCTATAGACGATGGAACACCACATAGATATTTCCTAAGGAAATTGAATTTTTGAACCCAGAAGTCTATACCAAGTCAAACTAGCATTCAAATGGAAAGCACAAAAAAAAAAAAAAGACATTTTTCAGACATCCAAGGAGTCATAAAGTTTATACTCACGTTGCTCCCAAAAAATTTTACCAGGAGATAAAAGCCAAAAAGTCAGAAAATGAATTCATGAGGAAACTATGTGTTACTAAAAACAGTGACAATCAAGTCTAAATAATTTCTGACAGTTAAAAAAAAAAAAGGCAGCCTGAAACTAAATGAGAGATGGCAGAGAAGAGGGGAAGAAAGGACGTGAAAGCCTGCTAAATTCTTTATCCTGTTCAGGGGAAGGAATAGATTCTGATTACCTCTTGATATTGATAGAAAAATGTATGTTAAAAATGTAACCATAATGCTGGAAGAATAGCAATGTATAAATTTTATGTGTTCTAAATTCCTAGGGGAAAAGAACAGGACAAAGAAAACCCTATTAACTCAAAGAAAGTAAAAGGTTAACAAAATGAAAAAAATTTAAAAAGGAAAGACACAAAAAAGAAATATTTGTATTTAGAAATGGAAATAGAACACCTAAAATAAGATGTCATAAACAGTTTTAAACATATCTCAGTGAGAGAAGTGGAAGAGTAAGTTACTAGAAAAACATAATAAAATATCAGGCAAGATTGTCATCTCTTCTTCAGCCCAATTCATTCCTTACCATCTCTAAAAACTTCTTCATTAATAAATATACTAGGGGCCGGCTCGATAGCCCAGTGGATAGGGCGCCGGCATACCACGTGGGAGGCCCCGGGTTCGATGCCCGGGGACCTCTCCTAGCGGGCAGACCGCCTTGAGAATGGCAGGCCACCGTGGGCGGGCCGGAGCCGCCATGGGCAGGGCAAGAAGCTGCCACGGACAGGGCAAGAGCCACCACGGGCAGGGCAGGTTCCCCGCGGATGGAGCGCAGCCAGCCACCCGCGAACTGAAAGCCGGCCGTGAGCGGACGCAGAGACCGCCCACAAGCGGGGAAAGCCGCGCCTGCGCAGTGACCACTCTCGGCGCGTCGCCGCAGCAGGGGGAAGGGGAGATATGTAATAAAATAAATAAATCTTTAAAAAAATAAATAAATAAATAAATAAATAAATATACTAGTCACTGTGGCTGCGTAACAAATTACCCCAAAACATAATGGCATCAAACCACCATTGTGCTATGTAAGTAAGTAAGTCACAAAGACCAGCTCATATGCAAGGGGAGGGGAGTTAGACTCCACCTTTTCTAGAAGATGTGTCAAAGAGTTTTTGGACATATTTTTAAGCCATTATAATAACCAAGGGGATTTTTAAAAATATGAAACTAAAGACATAATATATAGGCAAACTTTGAAACTTTAATTCTACAGCAAAACATAATATAATTAAAGATACCCACCTATAGAAATAGACTTTAAAACAATATTAGTGATTTGTCATTACCAAAATCTTCATTATGTTCCTTTTTTTCCTGCTCTCAGATCAGGTAAATCTACAAGAACTATAATCGAGAAAATCTGCACTGACAGCAAGCCACGGACTATAGCCAATAGTACAATCATAAACATGTGCTTTCATCAATTGTAACAAATGCCCCACACCAATGCAAGGTGTTTAACATAGGGTGGTGTATGGAATCCTGTATTTTATGCATGATTGTTCTGTAAACACACAACTCCTCTAATAAAGAAAAATGGAAAGAAAATCTAGCTATTTGTTATTTACAAGCAGTATGGACAAAACAAAATAAAAATAAAACCCCTGAAAATAAAGGGATATAAAAAATATACTAGATATCCTAAAAAAATAATTCAGGGATGAAAAACATTAGGGAATTTCATATTGACTAGCCTCATAGGTTATCATAAAAATAGATGTTAAAACGACAGTGAGATAGCAAACGAGCAAAATTTAAATTATTTATAATGGCCATTGTTTTCACAGGTGTGGGAAAAGGGTATATGTTTTCACTTTTGGTGAGTATATGAAATTACACAGGCCTTTTTTTTTTTTCTGTTTACATATCCCTCCCCTTTCCGCTTGCTCTTGCTGTGTGTTCATTTTTGTGTGTGTGTGTTCTTCTATGTCTGCTTTGTGTCCCCCCGCTGCGGTGACGCGTCGAGTCAGCTCACTGCACAGGTGGCTTGCCCCACTTGTGGGCAGCTCTGCTTCCGTTCCTGGGTGGCTTTTGCTCCATTCGCAGGCGGCTTTGCTCCATTTGCAGGTGGCTTGCCCTGCCCATGGTGGCTTGCCCTGCCCATGGTGGCTTTTGCCCTGCCCATGGTGGCTTTTGCCCCGCCCATGGCAGCTCTGCCCTGCCCATGGGGGCTTTTGCCTTCTCAGGCGGTCTGCCCGCTGGGAGAGGTCCCCAGGAACTGAACCCGGGGCCTCCCATGTGGTGTACCGGCACCCTATCCACTGGGCTACAGCCAACCCCTAGACAGGCGTTTTGAAGGGCAAATTGCAATGTCTGTTCAATTTTAAACCCTGTACCTTTTGACCCAACAATTCCACTACTAGCGTAAAATACAGTGCAGTGTTTTAAAAGAAGGAAGATCTATATGTAACAACAAGGAAGGAATTCCGAAACATGGTGTTAAGTGAAAAAAGCAAGCAGCAGAAAAACACAGCATGATCATCTTTTTTTTTTATTTTTTAAATTGCAGAACTAAACTATGTATCTACGTCTTTGTCTGTGTTCATACACATGCAAATACAAGAAAAATGGGAAGAAAGTTTTGTCCTAAACTGACAACAGTGTCTTCTTCTCAGGACTACAGTAAGATTGGAAGTTGGTGATTAAGGGTAATTAAACTTTTTTCCTCTATTATGAACTAAATATATTGTATAATCTCACGGAATTAATAATTTGAATATGGGTCACCAGAAGATAGAATGAGGTTAGAGAATGGAAAGCTGAGGGTTCACTTGTACAGAATTGGTTTTAAAAAAGGCCGTGTGTTAAACGTTGGAAATGAAGAGAAAAAGTGAAGGCACGACACAATGTTTGCAACTAGCAGTGTTATTATATGGATATGACAGTGGTTGAAAGAGAAAATCTAAGGTCAAGTGTAGAAGGAAAACTAAAAAATGTAACATGGGACTGTATAAGATAGTAAAACCTCACGTGAAATATGAATGTGGGTAATATTGCATATATATGACCATTTTTCTTTGAAACTAAACAAATGTTACAAGATGTTAATATCAAACAAAATAACATTACACTAAGTGAAAGAAACCAGACACAAAGTGAAAACAATTTTTCCTCTATACCCTGCTATATTTTGAATTTTTTAAAAAAGAAAATATTCATACATTAGCAGTATAATTGTTACAGTTGAAATACAGTTTATTTATTTATTTAGTTAGTTAGTTAGTTAGTTAGTTTTGGTAACAGCTTTATTGAAATGTAATTTTCATGCCATACAATTCACCCATCCAAAGTATAAAATTCAGGGAGCAGATGTGGCTCAGGCAGTTAGGCACCAGCCTCCTACATAGGGAATCCCAGGTTTGGTTCCTGGTGCCTCCTAAAGAAGACAAACAAACAGCAAGCAAAAACAATGAGCAGACAACAAGCAGACAACGAGCAAAAACAAAAGACGAGCAGGGAGCAGATGTGGCTCAAGCAGTTGGGTGCCTGCCTCCCATGTGAGAGGTCCCAGGTTCAGTTCCTGGTACCCCTAAAGAAGAAACAAGCAGACAATGAGCAAAACAATGAGCAAACAGATGAGGGAGCCATCTGGGGGAGGGCAATAAAATAAAGTGTACAATTCAATAATTTAAAATATATTTACAGACTTGTGCAACCATTATCACTATCAATTTTAGAACATTCTCTTCATCCCCAAATGAAGCCCCATACTCTATCTATTACCCCCAAATTTTCCTATCCCCTGGCTCTAGGAAACCAGTCTATTTTCTGTCCCTTTAGATTTGCCTACTTTGGACATTTCATATAAATGGGATCATATAGTGTGTGGTCTTTGTGACTGGCTTCTTTCATGTAGCATGTTTTCAAGTTCCATCCATGTTGTAACATGTATCAGTACTTCGTTCCTTTTATGGTCAAATAATATCCCATTGTATGGATGTGCCACATATGTTTACTCATTCATCCATTAATGGACATTTGAGCTGTTTCTACCTTTTGTCTATTGTGAATAGGGCTGCTGTGAACATGTGTGCACATTGAGTACCTGTTTTCAATTCTTTGGAGTATATGCCTAGAGGGAACTGAGAGGTCATATAGTAATTCTATGTTTAACTTTTTGGGGAACTACCAAAATGCTCTTTAAAGGAGCTGCACCATTTTACATTCTCACGAATAGTGTGCAAGGGTTCTGATTTCTCTGCATCCTCACCTCTCCATCTGTCTTTTTAATCATAGTCATCCTAAGGGGTGTGAAGTGGTGTCTCCTTGTGGTTTTGATTTACATTTCCCTGATGACTAATGGTGTTGAGAACCTTTTCATGTACTTTTTGACCATTTGTATATCTTCTTTGGAGAAATGTCTATTCAGATACTTTGCCCATTTTTAATTGGGTAACGTGTTTAATTATTGAATTGTAATACTTCTTTATAGATGCAAGTCCCTTATCAGATATGTGTCTTGCAAATATTTTCCCCTTCTGTAGACTGTATTTTTACTTTATTGATAGTGGTATTTGAAGCACAAAAATTTTCAGTTTGATGAAGTCCGATTTATCCATTTTTTCATTTGGTTGCTGTGCTTTTGATATCATCATATCTAAGAAACCATTGCCTAAATCGAGATTTATACCTATGCTTTCTTCTATGAATTTTATACTTTTCACTATTACATTCAAGTCTTTGATCTATTTTGAATTCATTGTTGTATATGGTGTGAGGTAGGAGGTCCAACTTCATTCTTTCGCACGTGGCCCTCCAGTTGGCCCAGGACCATTTCCTGAAGAGACTATTCTTTTTCCACTGAATGGTTTTGGCACCCTTAATCAAAAATCAACTTCCCATAGTTACATGGGTTTATTTCTTGACTCTCAATTTTATTCCATTGATCTGTATGGCTCTCTTTATGCCAGTACCTCACCGTCTTATTTACTTTTGCTTTGCAGTAAGTTTTGAATTTAGGAGGTGTGAGTCCTCCAATTTGTTCTTTTCCAAGATTGTTTTGACTATTCTGGGTTCTGAGTTTCCACATGAGTTTTAGGATCAGCTTGTCAATTACTATAAGGAAACCAGCTGGGGTTCTGATAGGGATTGCATTGAATACAATGAATTTTAAAATGGCAAGTACTGTTGTTGTTGTTATTTTATGGGAAATGGGAATAAAGTAGCATTCCACCCAGTGGTTTCATGAGGCCCAACTTTCAGGAGTTAGTACATGTCACCTTTTTGTTATCATCTAGATAAAAAATCACCAAGTTCTCACTATTTTGTTCCTTACGTACCTTTCAAAACTTATCTCCTTCTCCATGGACCCTGTCTCCTCTCTTTGAAAAACACTCCAATGACTATCCGTGGTCCTCAAGACAAAGTTCAAGCTTTTCAGCTTGCTTATAATGCCCTTCAAAGTTGGGCCTCCTCCCTCCTCAGTAATACCAACTCAGTTCTATATTTTGGGCGTGCCAAACAAACTGCAGTCCCAGAACACACGAGACACTTTCATGCTTCCCTGCACTGACACGTGATCTTTGCATGGAATAACCTCCCCTCTCATCTTGCTGGAAAACTCTAATTCATCTTCCAAGACTTGGCTCAAATATGATTTCCTCTCTTTTGATGCTTCTGCTGCTGCTGATGACAGTGATAAAAGATGCATTTAGTACCAAATTTAAACTGTAAGAAGTATATGAAATTAAAACGAAATCTCCAGTCACATTTGTTCTGTCAGCTTTCAAGTATTTTTAAGTTCTAGTATTAGGTGTGTATAATTTATGATCATCACATCTTCATAATGTATTAAACTTTTATCATTACAAAATGTCCCTCCTTATTTCTGGTGTATTTTTTGTCTTGAAGACTATTTTATAGATATTTATTACAGCCACTCCAGCCTTCCTATACTTACTGTTTCTATGATATATCTTTTTCTATCCATTATTTACAACCCGTTTGTGTCTTTATATTTTGAGTAGGTTTCTCATAGACAGCATATATTATTAGGTCTTGCATTTTTATCAATTCTGAAAACCTCTGTCTTTTAATCAGAATGCTAGTCCTTTTTAATGATTGATATGATTAGATATAGGCCAGTCATTTTACTATTTATTATCTGTTTCTGCCTTCTGTTTTTGTTCTTCTGTCTCTCCTTGCCTTCCTTCTTTCGGATGAACTATTTTTTAGAGTTGTATTTTAATTAGTCAGTCAGCTTCTTAGCTATACCTCCTTGCTTTGGTTATTGCACTAGGATTACAATATACATGTTTAACATTTCACAGTCTGCTTAGAGTGGATAACATGCCACTTCACATAAAATACGTAAACCTCACAACCATACAGGTCCATTTACATCCTGCCTTTTAGCTCTAGTTGCCATAATTACTACATCCAAATGCATTAGAAACCCCAAAATACAATAGTATAATCTTTACTTTTAAATAGTTGTTTGTTTTTTTTTAAACAAATGAAGAGGACAAAATCAGTCTTACATTTTCTCCACATATTTACCATTTCTGATGACCTCCCTCCCATCCTAGATCTGAGTTTCCATCTGGTTTCATGTCCCTTCAGCCTGAAGAACTTCCTTTAGCATTTCTTGTAGTGCAGGTCTGCTGCCAGCAGATTCTCTTCGTTTTGTTTTGTTTTTTTAATCTGAAAATATCTTTATTTACCTTTATTCTTGAAGGTATATTAACTGGAGAGAGATTTCTGGGCTGACAGTTCCTTTCACAGTACTTTAAAGATGTCATTCCACTGTCTTCTGGTCACAGGACACTTGCATCTTTGTAGCTCTGTAGGCAATGGGTCATTTTCCGCTGGCTCCTTCCCAGGCGTTCATTCCATTTAGTGGTCAGCAGCGTGACCAGAGTGTCCCTAGGCATGTTGTCCTGGCTGCTGCTTCCGCCGTTTCTCAAATCCTACCTGGGAGGCTGCTGAGCTTTCTGAATCCATCAATTTTTACCTTCCCCAAATGAAGCCACCTCAAATATTTTTCTGCCCCCTTTTCTCTCATCTCTCCTTCCAGGAATCCAAATACATCTTTGTTAAACCTTTTGATACTTTGCCACAAGTCCTGAGGCACTGCTCAGTTTCTTTCTTTTTTTTTTTCCTACACCATTACTTTTATCTTTTATTCTGTTAATGTGGTAAAGTACATTGATTTTTTAAAAAAATTTTTTTCCTTAATTAAGCATTGATTTTTTATTGCTGTTTACAAGTTTATTTCTGAGTTGCAAAGATTATTTCCCCTTCCCCATGTTTTTAGAAGTTCCTGTACACCCCCATTCAATCTTGGCTGCCACAACCAGGCAGAGAGAAAGCACAAGGACCTTCTTTTTCTTGCATCTGTAGTGGAAACCTTACCAGTTTCTTTTAAAGTCTATATTTTTCATGTCTATGTTCCACAGAATGGATATTTTCTATTTCTTTTCTTCCATTTCACTGACTCTTCTGTCATGTCTTTTCAGCTCTCAAGGCCATCAGTGAATCTTTTATTTCTGATATTGAATTTTTCTTTTCTAGAATTTCCATCTGGTGATTTCTTATTGTTACTATTTTGCTATTCTATTCGTCCCTTTAATGCAAACATACTTCCTCTACGTCCTTGAGCACAGTTATAATAGCCACTTTAAAGTACTTGTCTGCTAATTCTAGTATCTGAATTATCTTGGCGTTTGTCTCCTTTGGTTGTCTTTTCTCTTAGAATGGGTCATGTTTTCCTGTTTTTCAGTATGTCAGGGAATTTTCGTTGTATCCTGGACTTTGTGAATGAGATGTTGTAGAGGTTCTGAATTCTGTTATGTTTCTCTGAAGAGTATTGATGTGTTTTCTTAGCTTGCAATTAACTTGGCTACACATAAACTGTATGCTCTGCTCCTCTGTGATGGGTGACAGCTCAAATTTAAGTTCAGTTCTTTTAGCCTTAGCTGGCTGCTTGGCACCTGTCCCATGCATGTATGCTTTAGAGGTCAACTAGAGATTTGGGCAGAGATTATATACAGAATTCCGGCTCTTCTCCATTCTTAGATTCCCCTCCTCACTTCCCAGTGACTGATGGCCTTGAACAGTGTCCTCTGGCTCATCAAATCAATAAGATAGGAGGTTTTTCTATCAGAATTTTAGTTGCCCCACATGTTGCACACTGGCAACTGTCCTCAGGTTGAAAACTATGCCAAAAAGAAAAGAAAATTAGTTTGTACTGTCCCCCTCTTTCCAGTCTCAACTCCCCTCTGCTTTGCTTACTTTTGTTAACTCTCCAGTAACTTCAGGTAGTTGGTTTTTATATTTTGTACAGGTTATAGTTGCTATCTAGGGGAGGGTGGTACACTAGGAGCTTATACGACCATGACAGAAGCAGACCTTTCTTTTTCCTCTTTTAGGTCAAATCCCAATGATATGGTTATGGATGCCAAGCTTTGAGCCCAGAGAGCAATGTCTGTTTATGAGCTTCACATCTGACATTTTTTATGTTAACAAGACAGTGCTCAGAGAGGATGGTGTGCTGATTGTTTTATAATTGCTCTGTGAATTAGTTAGGACTCTTTGGTGCAAATGACAGAAATTCATCCTGTAAAAAAAAAAGTTTAAGGAAAAAGGGAATTCATTAGCTGATAATCTCAGGTAGGTCAAAATTGGAGCAACAGTCAGGTCTGCGTGGATCCAGAGCGCATCTCTTGGCTCTGTTGCCTCCAAATGCTAGCTACCTTCAAGCATATGGGCTTTCCACATAGCTGGGAATATGGCTCCCTTCAGACCCAGAGTCATGTCCTCCTGCTTAGCCACCCCAGTGGAAAGGGCATGGCTGTCTTCCAACATCTCTCTGATTGGCCTTGCCTTGGTCACATGGCCACTCCAGGGCCAATCATTCTAAACAAGGAGATGCGGTACAAGGACTGGCACAACCTTGGTCACACGTCTGCTCCTATGACCAGGAAGGTGTTGCACCATGATTGACAGCTCCACTGGCTTTTATGGACTAGGCGGAGGGCAGTGGTTCAAATGAAATAGGAATATGGGACTATGTTATGTGGAAAAAACAAATTCTGACAGCAGAATGAAACCTTTACAAGGATTCTAAAGCATAACCCTGTAGTTGTTTTATTAAAAGGAAAATGTCACTTCCATTTGGCTATTGTATAGAGAAAGGTATTACTATGCAAACCCTGGAAATACATTGACTATTAATATGCTTGAGGACATTAACTTACACATGTAGAAAACTAAAACTATGAAAAGCTTCCTTGATTTTCTATTCCTTTCCTTTACCAAAAATAAAGGAAAGATCCCAATATAATAAACACATTTGAGTGTAGAAATTAAATTGTCTATCTGTGCACATACAGTAGTAATAATAAAGTGATTATATTAAAACATAAAGTACTCTTTACCATCTAAACCATTGTATCAAAATGATTGCTTGGGAGAATGGTCAGCCTTGCCTTTTCAAGTTTAGAAAAGGCGATAAGAAAAATGGTGCTGTGGAAGAAAATGAACATCAGGAAAATTTTTAGGAAGTTTTTCCTTATATCCAATTCAGTTCTAACAAATGTAAGCACCTACATTGTGCATGACTGTGGGACATGAAAATAAGCTGGCAATAGATTTCTTACTTGGAGCACAATGCAGTAATCCACCCATGAATCTTAGACTGTACGCCCTAGAGTAAAAATTCCTTCCACCACATCCCAACAGAAGGCTGTTTGAGACCTTCTTGGACTCATCCAGGGGCCTGGTGCTCATGGCCCCTGAATTGAGTTCCAAGAACAGAGTCTCCAAGTCACCCGAGAAAATCCACAATATGTTTCGAATCTGTGTCTTTTACTGGAAGAGGGCTCAGGTGCCTCAGAGCCTTTGCACTTGCTGTTCCCCTTTCTGAGAACACTCTTTCCTCAGTTCTCAGCATGGCTGGCCCTTCCTTTTTCAGGCCATGGCTCTGATGTTACCTCCTAGAGAGGCCTTTCCTGATGACCCAATGCAAAGAGGTCATCTCCCTACCGGTCATTCTCAGCAAAGCTCTTCATCGTCTTCACAGCCCCAAATATCTTGAAATGACAGGTGTATCTGTTTGCATGTTTATTGCCTAACTCCACACCACACTCCCCTCCACCCAAAATGTAGGCTCCATGTGAGCACAGATGTTATCTACTTCCCCAGTGC
>PVKH010042672.1:0-10783 GCA_004027955.1 Chaetophractus vellerosus | reverse complement strand
TGGTTCAACATAAGAAAATCAATTATCCAAGAAGATTTAGGTTACAGAAAAGCCATATAGAAAATATAGAGGATTCTCTTATAACCCCCTCCCCCACATCCTCCCCTACCAATAACATCCTAGAAGAATATTGTACATTTGCTACAATTGATGAGCAAATATCGAACCATTGCTACTAACTATGGGCAATGGTTTACATTTTGTACTGTGTACTTTTACAGGGTCTGTCAAAATGTGTAATTGTCTGTTTCCATTGTAAAAATCATGCAAAACCAAGGTATCAGAGTTAGGCTAATTTATAATTTTCCCACACATGGTTCTTCTGTTGCTTTTATTTGAGCCTATAATTAGCACTATACCCATTAAATATATATCCCAGAGATTTACATCTTTTGGCTGTTCATATACCTGTTGATCCCTGAATCTCAACAGAGTTGCAGCCAGTACCTACTCTCCAGTTCACCAGACTCACCCAGGACAACCAATAAAAATATGATGGCCAATGTCTATCCCCCAAAATTGAGTATTTACAAATGTAAGCCAGACATTTCCATCCATCTGTCTCATGGGAACTAAGCCCCCTCTCAAATGGAAGCAGAGTGGCTATCACCATAATGTAAACCATAGACCATGATTAGTAGCAATGCTTCAATATATGTTCAATTGTAGCAAATGAACCACACTAATTAAAGATGTTGTTAATGGGGGAAAGTATGAGGTGGTTGGGTTATATGGGAATCCCTTATATTTTTTATGTAACATTTATGCAATCTAAAGTTTCTTTAAAAATAAAGAAAAAATTTTCAAAAACCCCACATTCAACGTTATTTCTCTAAAGGCATTGTGTACTTCTTCTATTATAACTTTTGTCTTTCCATTGTCCTATCTTACTATCATATGTCTTTTTACCCTTTTTGTTACCCTTGCTAATAATCTTTATTTCTACACTCTTCTCCAGGTCTCTCTCTCCTGTATTTTCTTTTCAGGTAGTAGCACTCTCTTCAGTATGTCCATCAAATCCCATCTCTTGTGACATACTCTTTTAATTTTTGTTTTTCTGTGAAGACTTTAAACTTATCCTCAGTTTTGAAGGAAAGTTTGCCAGATAAAGGATTCTTGGCTGGTAGTTTTTCTTTTCAATATCTTTAATATATCATACCATTGTCTTCTTGACCCCCTGGTTTTTGATGAGAAATTGGTTCTTAGTTTTGTTTTTCATCCCTTGTATGTGATGAGTTGCTTTTCTCTTGTTGATTTCAGAATTCTCTCTTTATCTCTGCAATTTTATATTCTAAATAGAAGGTTTCTCAGAGTAGGTCTATTTGGATTTATTCTATTTGGGGTGCACTGTTCTTCCTGGATATTGATATTTATATCTTTCATAAGGGCTGGGAAATTTTCTGCCATTATTTCCTCAAATATCTTTTCTGCCCCTTTTCTGTTCTATTCTCCTTCTGTGATACCCATAACATGTATATTTGTGTGCTTCACACTGTCATTCAATTCCCTGAAAACCTGTTAAACTTTTTCCATTCTTTCCTCTTTCTGTTCTTCTGTATTTTCCAACTCAGATTCTCTTTCTTCTAACTCACTTATTCTTCCCTAGGCCATTTCAAATCTGCTGTTATACCTGGTGGCAGTTTGATATTATTTGTAAATATGCCCCAAAAAGAAAAATTATGTTTGTAAACTGGTCTGTTCCTCTGGGTGTGATACCCTTTGTGCATATTAAATTCAAAGGTTTTAAGTTTACCTGATAAAAGATTAGGGCTTTGATTTGACCATGTCAGTAGGGCATGACCCAGGGTTGAGTCCCTGCCCCCTTGGTGGGCTGATATAAATGATCACTTACTCAAGAGGACACACAGAAGAAGACACAGAAGAAGAGAGAGAGCTCCTGACACAGATGCAGTTGACTTTGTGAAAGGACCAGAGCAGTTGGCCAGAAAGAAATGAGCCCTATGCCAGACTGACATAGGAAGCCCTGAGAGATGAGCTCTATTCCAGCCTACAGCTGAGATTGGAAGAAGCTGGGCTCATGGAGCCTTAAGAGGAAGAAGGAAGGAGAGAGCAGGCAGAGATCACTTGCCATCTTGATTCAACATGTGGCAACTGACTATGGTGAAAAAGCATCCCTGAGTTGGACTTTTTAGGGCCTTGTAGCCATAAGCTTTTACCCCAAATAAATACCCTCTATAAAAACCTACAGATTTCTGGTACTTTGCATCAGCACTCCTTTGGCTAATACATACCTCTAATGTATTTTTCATCTCACCCATTATATATTTTTTTATTCCCACAAGATCTGTTACTTTTCTTTGCTAGTTTTCAAATTCTTCCTTATGTTAACCTAGTGTCTTCTTATTGTTCTTAATCTTTTAGCCATCTCTGTGAATTTATTAAGGAGATTTGTTCTGATAGTTGTATTTGGTTGTCTCAAGTCCTGTGTTTCATCTGGATGTTTAATTTGCTCCTTTGACTGGGCTATATCTTGGTATGGAATGTAATTTTCTCCTGGTGTCTTGGCATCTGATTTTTTGATGTGTTTATTCTATGCTTAGTCTCCCTTTTTAGCCTAAGTCTTTCTTATTGGTTGACTTTTTGCTAAAGCTTCCCCTTTTCCTCCTCCTGCAATGTTAATCTGTTCTGTTTGTTTTTCATTTGTCTCTGTATATTTTTCAAGCTGATTTGTTTTCTCTAGTTGCTATTACCTGGAGGGCTAATTTTGGTAGGAGTGTCCCCCTGGAGACAACCTTACCACCTCAGATTTCCCAGTTAAAAGGGCCCTATGAAAGGGATATAGACCAATCCCAACATGCTCTGGATAGGAGACCCTGAAGGCTTCCAATCTTCTCTCCAATTCCTCCCCAAATATTTGCTTTCCTACCTCACCCAGCAGGTAGCACTCTTTATCCAGTTATTACCTGCTGCCCGTAGGTTTCCCCATGCCTTTATTTCCCAGCTTTCATAGCTCCTGGTAGGGGCCTAACTTATATCTGAGTTCTCTAATTGACTGCCAGAATCTGTGCTGGGTCCCTGCGGTGGGCGGTGACTCTGCCATCATTGCCTAAGAGAGACTGATCAGACTGCTTACACTTCCTCTCCTTACTGTGGTGCCTTTTTCCAAGAGTGCCCCAGCTCTTTAAGATGGGTGGGGTGAATATGACTGCACTGCCCGAGAATGCATTCTTCCTCTCCTGAAGGTGTGTTGTGGCCAAGGGTGATGCTGCTCTTTAAGGTGGGCAGGGTGAATCTACCCATTCTGCCTATCAGAAATGTTCAAACTGCACCCATTTTTCACTCCTGCTGGGTGTGGGTGCCCAAGTAGTGGCTCTCCAACCTGGATATGCTGAACATGATCCCTAATGACTCAGGGATCTGGTGTGTTTTTCAATCACCACTGTTTCTACTCCTGCTGGGGGCAGAGATAGCACAAAGGCTGCTGGCTTCTTTGTGCCTTGTGCAGGTTTATACCTCAACTGTGCTCAGAATTGTAATCCAACTAGCCGAATTTGCTAAACAACAGCCTTAGTTGGTGCCAGGCCACTTTCCCTCCCCTGCTTTTGGGAAAATGAGCTGCTGCTTCCAGCTAAAGAATGGGTCCCACAGCAGCCCACCTCAACAGTGGGGGATGGGCAATGACCTCTGCAACATGGAGGAATCTACTCACAAAACTTCATCACAGATTATGAGTTTTCTCTTCCCATTCTTTCATGGATGGTGTACTGTGGTATTCTAGTCTCCAGAGGACCCTAAACAGTCTTGCAGGCAGATCCTGACTGATTAGTAGCTGCCTTGTAGGACAAGCTGATTGTTAGAGCTCCCTACTCTGTCACCATCTTGGATCCTCTCCCTATCCTACCATTTTTAAAAGCTGCATTTTCTTGAATTGACAGAACCTGACTTAGGTAGCTCTTTAAGTGTTTTCCAAAGTTTTTATGAAATCAGGTCAGTCAGTTTTTGCATTTGGTCAAAGATTAGGGGGGCAGGGGGTGGACAGCACCCTGGAGCATCTTACAATGCCATCTTGGTTGACTGGAAGTCAATATTAAGGCTTTTGATGACTGCAAAATATGTAACTTGGCCTTTTGCATTGAGGAGGCTTGAGTGTTGACTGTGGGTGGACATTTGTGGTGAAATCACCATTCCAAGAATTAGAGATCACTTAGGGCAACTAAGTTCATATCTGCTGGGACAAGAGGAGCCTTCCTGTTCTAGTGCTGGTCTAGTGCTCAGGCAAATTTTAGCACCAGAATTCTTCTCTCATCACTGAACGTGGAAGCAAACAGGTTGATACTTTTTCTTAGTGGCCAGTCATCAAGGTGAACTCTACAGCCCCTGGTGCATTACAGTAGTAGGAGTTTAGGTAGTTATGCTTGTGTCCCCACCATGGGCACAGATGTCAGGAAATTTTAGAGTGGAGCTTCCAGAAGACTGGTGTGTAAGTCCCTGTTTTCTAGGATTCATGGGCAAAGAAAATTAACATTAAAACCCCTTTGGACTTCATTAATATATAAAATGGAGTCTTAACCTCTTCCTTATAGTTAGTGAAGACCAAAGCATGTTCTTCTGTCTCATGTGGAAAAAGTTCTCTTTGGCATCTTATATTAGAATGTTGTTGTTTGGGTGTCTGGTGTATGTTTGTTGAACAGAGCAGCCACTAATAATTGTACAAGCCCAGTCAGGCGCATAAGTGTGGGAATTGTGGGGAGGTCCGTATTCTCATGTTTCTTCTATCTCATCTGAACTATTTTAAATTCTCAATACCGTTGCTCGTCTTAGTGAAGGTAATGGATAGGATGACAGGACAACTGCTGAGTTCTTGAAAAACAGACAACAGATGTTTCACAGATATACAGTTTAGATACAAGACTGTACAGTCGGTGTGGCCTGTTCCTGGGGAACGATCCATGATGGTTAGTAGATACGCAAGAGACGACAAACTATGAAACATGAGCCAACATTTCTGACTTGTAGGATTTTGAAGATCGATAATATTTAGGAGTAGCAATAAAAAGGAAAACAATTTCTCTGAAGAACATGCTGACTTTTTTTTTCAAATGGCCAAACGAAAATACCTACTTTCTCTGTTCCCCAAGAGGATTGGAAAACTTTCACTTCTGAAATCTGCCTTTAAGGTTATATACTTATTTAAGAAACCCTAAAACTTTTCTCTACAGAGGAAGCAAAGATCGCAAATCACGGATTCAAAGCCAAGGAGATGACACTGAAATCCATGGGCAGTGGGCGGAGACCCTGCGCCTGCGCATGGGACTCCGCCCCCTTCCGCTTGCGCATCCAGAAACCGGAAGCGTCCGTAAGCAGGCGGCCATCTTTTGCCTTCCTACTCGCTATGGCTGGCTTTTAGGTTTTCTGCTGTGCCTGCGTGCTGCTTAGCTTTCAAGTTTTGCAACCAGGACTACAAGGATCTGGCGCGGTGAAAGGGTTCGCTTCGGGCTCACTGCGCTGTCCTGGCCGCTCCGGATTCGCGGCGCTTCTTCCCTTGTGCTGAACCTTTAGCTTATGGTCCCGACACAGCGCCCGGGACCTACCGCAGTCTCCGCCGTTTTACTGTCGTCCGCTCTCGACCGCGGAGCGCTTCCCCTGATAGTCCCCGGCTGCTATTCCCTGATCCGCTGGTGTCGCCGGGTAGTCACAATGGGCCTGGTTCCGTCGGTGCATTAACAGGTAATAGCATGCAAATGCTGTCGACACAAAAGCGTTGTTCCCATACCCCAGCATCAGCTTCACCTGGGACTTTGTAAAGAAATTCAGAGTCCCGAGCCTCATTGAGCCCAGGTTAGGCAGGCTCTAAATTCCCTGCGCCCACTTCAAGCTGCTGCATGCCAAACTCTGTTTGGGTTACTCTGCTTGAGCAAGGCAAGGTTTTGTTAAAGTATTTCTACTTATTTATAAAAACCGAGGTTATTGTGCGGAATGTTTTCTTCCTATGTTAATGGTGATAGACTTTTAAAATAGGTGAGATTCTGAGCATAAACTGGAAACTAGTAGGTGCATTTAGGACCATATTTATCCCCACTTAAAGAGGACAGTATTTAGCAGTAGGCACATTTCTACAATTTCTTAGGGTGTAAAGCAGACATTTCCCTGACCTTTGTGTAATAAACAATAATATAGCCAACCGTAGTCTGTGATGTAAAATGTGATGTAGCTGGGTAAACTTAATATCAATCAGTGATATTTCCAGAGATCACACATCCAGTTCTTCTCTAGGACTTTAAGAATTGGCTGGAACAGGATCTTTGCGGGTTTGATGGTGAGTCATAATTTTTTGTACCAAAGAGCCACACTTCTTAATAGGTTGAAGGCGTCTTGGAGCAAACACTCGGCATGTTCCCAATGCCAGAACAAAATACTGGGAATGAAGCCAAGAAGGAAGGGTTGCATTATGAAACTAATAAGAATACTGAAACAGCCGCACTACAATGTTGGCAAAGAGTACCTAGTTCTTTAAAATAATTATCTAACAAAGTACTCTTGTTTGGATAAATCTGAAATGTGCAATCATTGGAAAGTCATGATTTACAGGAAATAATTTTGAACATGAAGTAAAATTAAATGCAATGCACAAATGATGTGTGTGGCACCTATACATTTCTTTTAAAACCAAGGTAATGTAGAATAAAGATAGTATGTATATATAAAATCTATTGAAGGTAAGTGTAACAAAATGATATTTTTTATAGAACAAAAGGTGGGAGAAGCTAGACACTAAAGAGTAGCAGCAAGTGTGTATCATTTCAGAAACTTAAAGTGTGTAAACCGTGTGTCACCTGTTTGAGAAATCATTGATAACTCCAATGTCATTAGGGTAAACTCTCCTTAATATTTAGAAATACAAGTCACAGGAGTAATTGTTATAAAAGTAGTCTCAGTTTTTTGTTTGTGTGGGTTTTGTGTGTGTGTGGTTTATTTTGTGTGCGTGGTTTATTTTTTATTTTTTAAAAATTCACATTAATATTTAGTTGACTGGATCATTTATTTAAAATTCCAGGCTTTCACCACTCCTGTTGCTCAAATGTGATTTTATTTCTCTAGGTTAACACTGCCTAGGGTTGGTATGAAATATTTGAAATTCCTACATATCTCCTTACATCACCATGACATATAATTGTCCTTCTCTTCATTCGTACTCAGTGAGGCTGAGAATCTTCAGTTTCTTCTTGCCATACTTGAAATATTAATATTTAGTACCATCATCATCATTATGATGAATATATGAGGAAAATAA
Source organism: Chaetophractus vellerosus (assembly GCA_004027955.1). Taxonomy (NCBI): domain Eukaryota; kingdom Metazoa; phylum Chordata; class Mammalia; order Cingulata; family Chlamyphoridae; genus Chaetophractus; species Chaetophractus vellerosus. Next base: position 3,531 of record PVKH010042672.1, on the reverse strand, counting down.
ATGTTATTTTTTATTTTGGAAAATACTGCATATCTTAAAGATTGGGAAAATGCCTTGAGGAAATATGATCATTAAACAATACTTGTAATCTCAACATTTGTAGAAAAACGTGATGCCTTTTATTTATTTCTATTTCTTTCTTTTTCTTTCTCTAGAGGTAGATATTCTAGAAGTACTTCCTTTTTGACAGGTTTGACCCTTAGCATCTACACTGGTAGTTTAGTCACTTTATGTCAAACTTCATTCAAACATAACTGAGCTTTCCTAGTCCAGATTCTTAAGATTTCCTAAATGCCTAATACATGTCAGGACAGTGTTTTACCTTCCCTTTAGCTTGAAGCTACAGAAATGGGATTTGAGGCCATTTCAAAGGTCACTGTTTGATTTTTGGTAGCAAGGAAGAGGGAACCCACAGTTTGAGATGTAGACAGTAGCATTAGATACCAAACCCTTCTCATGATCCAGTGGGGCACTTAGGACCATATGGCTCTAAAATGTAACCTGACAAACAAAGCTCTTGGAATTCTACCGCAGCAAATCTGCTTCTCATCTGGCTTTCCTATGTCAGTAATTGTACCAGCACTTTTTTTTCTGCTAGATTTGGGAAACATTCAGTCACCCTCTTTCTCTCACCTTCCACCTTCAGGAAAGTACCAAATCCTGTTGGTTTATGACCAGAATATAACCACTGTCTTTATAACTATAACTCTAGTCCAAGTCACTCTCAGTGGTCTGCAAAGAGACTTCAAAACAGTCTCTGAAATTTCTCCTGTATTCTCTTGCCATGAGAAGATATATTCTTTTATGTATCAGTAGGAGGAATCTGTAAACCAAGTAAGCTTTCAATCACACACAGAATAAATTCCATACATTTTATCTTGGCCAACAAAGTCCTACCTGGTCAGGCTTCTTTATAGCTCCCTCACTTAGGTTTATAGCACTCATCCTCATGCTACTTAAGCTCCTGTTACATTAAAAAAAAAAATCTTCAAAGATGTCAAGATTTTCTCTGCCTTATGGCCTTTGCACCAGATTTTTTCCTCTGGGTAGAGGAACCCTCCCTCCCACCCACCCCCAAGGAATCCCATAATTATGTTATCGTAATTCAGGTCTCCCTTCAAATATCATCTCCCTTAGAGTGCCCACCCTTCCCCCTCAGTTACTTCTACACATTTCTGTGTTTTGTTTTTAATCACTGTACTCTTCAGAATGAGATAATCCATTTAAAGTTAATATTACCCTCAATCCTGTAAATGTAGCCAGACTGAATTGAGAGTTAACTTTGCTTTTTGTTCACTCTCTTTCCCTGTGTGACAGGTTTCCAGCAAACAGAAGGCTGTGAAGTTGGGAATTGTATTGATGGCAGCTATCACACCTACACATCCTGTCTGATGTGTTGGTCCCTATAGTTCTTCTGAGTATGCTAGAGTTGCATTGTCCACTAGCCATGTGTGACTGTTTCAAATAAAATTAATAAAAACAAAAAAAAATCAGTTGATATAATTGTGTTAGTCACACTTCAAGTGCTTAATAGGTATTGACTACCATATTGGACAGTGCAGACAGTGAGCATGTTTTTTATCAGAGAAAGTTCGATTGGACAACACTTTTCTAGAGTATATACAACAGGTGATGATTAGTATAAAATAATCTGTTCATGACCTCAATGGTCAGCCAGATATGACAGGCCAGAAGGAAAAGAAAAGAAAGTGGGCATAGTGCCTACACATGGATATTACAGTCTAGCATGGAAGTTAATTTTAAATAAATAATGACAATATTGACTTCTGATAGCATGAAATAAAAGGATCTAACCCAAGTGTCAGGTTAGAGTGCTTGAAAAGGAAAGGTAGTTAAGATTCATAGAATTAGATTTAGCTACAAATATGGTTGAGCAGAGTTGATGAAATGTGGGAGGGTGGAGCTTGAAAAGAATATATCAGGTAGGAAAAATGAGAGTGCAAATCTCTGAGGTAGCAGTGAATCCAGTATAGTCCGTGCATTGATGAAGACAGGGGTGATTGAAGCATAGAAAACAGTAGGTGAGTGGGGTGAGCCAGACTGGAGAGGGTCAGTTAGAGCTATGCTGATTTTAGAAATGACTACTGTGAATGCATGATGTCGAGCAAGAGCTTGTCATGAATAAATTGAACTGTCTACGGATGGTGTAGAGATGGAGAAAAGTTGTGGATCATGAAGATAGTGGAATGATACAGATGTAGATTGTACAAAGGGCATAAGTTGACAGAATGTCCATTTTTTCAGTTACACACAGGCTATAGTAAGTTCTCAAACTTTAACGAGGGTGTGGATCCCAAGAATCTTGTTAAGATGCAGATTTTAATTCAGCAGGTCTGGGTGGGGCCCAAGATTCTGTATTTCTAATAAGCTACCAATTGATGCTGAAAATAATATAAATATAGAAAAAAGGATGTAAATGAAATTAGAGAAAATATTAGAGATAGTAGAGAAAACAAAAGGAAGAATAATGCTAACAGGTGAGATACCTGTATAAAGGCCACATGGGAGAGAGAACATATACACTGAGACCAAAATATTAAAAATAGGAGTCAGCTGTGTGGGATAGGGGAGGAAAGAAATTGGAACAGAGGCTAGATTTTACTCCATAGAGAAACTTTATGACTTTGTGAATGATTGGCTGATCAATTGATGAAAAGGTTGAGAGAGTGTACAGGAATCCTCCCAAGTTTCTGGAAAGCTTTGGGGACAGGTGGCATCGTGGTTCCTGACAGGGAATGAGGGTGTGGGGAGTGAAAGTAAAGGAAGAAAGTTAATTGCAAAATCAACAGGAAAAATACTCTTCACATTAAAATGATATAAATGAACTGAGAATGTTTAAAAAAATCATGTAAGCCCAACAGAAAATTGTAACTGCATATATTTAAAATCTAGAAAGCATGAGAGATTCATCACCAAGTTTAGAATATAAGTATTCCCTGAAAATTATCCATTTTGATATCAAATATTAGTGTCTGTGTCAATTGACAATGGAGTAAAGTTACTTAGGTGAACTCACAGCTTCAGCCTTGTGTGCCTGACTCCCTGGAGATCAGGTTCATGTGTTCCATACTGACTAGGACAGGGTGCTTCTCATGCCTTTGGATGAAGAAAGGACGCTTGTCACAAGATCACCTTAAATACAAATACTCTCAGGATGAAACAGTGTCCCTATCCTGGGAGGAAACCCTGTACACGCAAATGGCTGAGTTCCAAGAACCAGCCCCTCTCTCATTCAACCCTGTCTCTTCCCCATCCTGCTTCTACTTCAGGTTCCAGGTGTGGCACAGGGAGAACTGGTTCAGTCTAGGCAGCTGGGGACCCAGGGCGTCCATCTTGCACATCCATGCAATCACGAGTAAGGATTTCAGCTACTCTGACTGGCTGGGTGGACCAAACATTCATCTGCTTCCAAACTGTGTCCTGTGACCCTGCTTCCACTCCATCCCTCTTACCTTAAGTGGCTTCCTGGGCTCTAGGGAGGACATTCACTTGGATTTCCAGAAGCTGGAG
>PVKH010042671.1:0-10777 GCA_004027955.1 Chaetophractus vellerosus | reverse complement strand
CAACGAGCAAAACAAAACAAAAGAAAACAACAAGCATGACAGTGAGCAAACAATGAGCAGACAGCAAAAACAAAATGAGCAGGGAACAGATGTGGCTCAAGCAGTTGGGTGCCTGCCTCCCCCACAAGAAGCCCTGGTTCGGTTCCTGGTGCCTCCTAAGAAGAAACAAGCAGACAATGAGCAAAAACAGGAAGCAAACAGATGAGGGAGCCATATCACGGGGCAAAAATATGAAGGGAGCTTTTTGTGGCCGATAGTACACTAGTCGCAGTCATGGGGCAAAGCCACTCTTAGCTAGTGTCCTAACCTTGGGTGAGTCACACCAGCAAGTGCCAATTTCTTATCCATCTGAACTCTGAATGAATGTTCCAGATAAAGCTTTTCTTCCTTGCAGAAAGTGACACCATCCTCTCCATTTCCCCTTTTTGTCTTTGCTTTATCAAAGAATGGTGGTGGCAGTGGTAGTGGTTTTATTTTCATTTTGTTGAAATTGCTAGAAAGACGGATATGAAATCGGATAATTTATTTACACTGTTCTTTGGGGAATGAATAGTTTTTATTTCCATTTTCCCAATATTTATTTGCAAATTTCCATGTGCATTTCAGGTCTGAGTCTAGCCAGTGTAGCATCTCCTGGGATTTATTTTGTTCTTGAACCTAGAGAACGATTGTGAGGATAGCCAGTTACCTTTGGTTCTCAAAGACTTTCAAACATTTCTCTACTGTGGTCCTTTTCCTTTAACTTTGCTGATCACATGCTTTTCAAGTATTGTCAAGCTAAATAAGTAACATTCTTATTGTGATGCCAACATCTTTTTGTTCCATGGGAGGGACACCTTTTCTTGCGACACGTGTTTTAGGATTCATTTTTCTATTCCCATTGTCTATCTATTTCCATTGACTCTAAGTTGGGGAGTGTTCCACATTGAATTTTATTTTAAATCCAGGGAAACCTAATGAATGTAATGGAGGGTGACTATGATACTCTTAGCTTTTGCAGCTTTAATGCCAAAACTTTGTTCAAATTCCTGTTGTAATGTAGGTTTGATAGTAGATGATTGTATAAAATGAACGGTAAATATTATGTCCTTTGTCACAGTGGTCAGTTCTCAGCCATCACTGATACTTAGGCCTGAGGAATAAACAACCCGGACCTAACTCTTTTCTTCCATTTCCTTCTGGAGCTCCCAATTGACTGAAACCAACAAACGTCCACTGTAGTCCATATAGGTCAGCTTCCTGGGACAGAGGGCAGGGTAAAGAAGGGTGGAAAGTGCATCTGAAGTGATAAATAGTAGCTATCCAGCCCAGAAAGTCTCCAAGTACACATGATTGTTTGTCACTACTTAGTTCTGAGTTTTCTGAAACATAAGTGTGCCTTCGGTCTCTTGTTTCTCAACTTCCAAGATCTCTTGAGAATTTACAAGGATTTCCCTGGCAAACTGTTTTTCTTCTTCCCTTCATTCCTGAAAATTGCCAAAAGAAACTCGATTTTTTTTGGACGTAGAAAATCCAGTTATACCTCGTTTCCTTTTCATTTTTTAAATTTTAGTAACTTCCTTAAGTGTGAAGTATCTTATAAATACTCTCCTAGTGACATCTGAAAATATATCCACAGCTATAATTTTCAAACTTGGGTGGTATATGAAAGCCTGTTACTCATTACATTAGAATGACATCTAAATTGAGCACATGGTTTTTTTGAATGTGCATTGATTCTGTCCTGTAAAAAGGTATTCAAAATTTAGTGTTTGTCAAATGAGGATATTGTAGATAACTGGGGACAGCTATAAATTCAAATTGATTTGGAGCCATATTGCATGCCTTTGGGAGATGCTAAGTTATTTTCCTTGCTTTTTTCCTCCCCATATCCTGGCATCAAGGTAATAAGGTTGTCTGCCAGAATATGTTGGGACGAGCAGATGGATTACTAAAATTTTGTTGATTGATTTCTTACCCTGCTCTGCTATAAAACTTAATTGATGATTCTGCCATCAACAGTTTCCAATGGTTTAAGTGGTACCTATTAAGTCTGGGAGTGGTACCAATTAAGTTTAGACTCAGAGACCCTGCAAAACTCTTTCCCATTAAGCCTGACTTTCCATGGTCTGTTTTCACTTTTAGAAATATATTCTCAAAAATATCCCCTCTCCATAGCTCTAGACATGTGTCATGCAATAAAATCGTTCTCCAGAATGGTGAGGGCTTTTTTTTAAATAGCTTTGATTTCTTGCCTGAAATGTGTGTGGTATTATGCTTGTGAATGATGATGATTATGATGGTGATGATGATTGAAGAATATTTTGTCTACATTTTCAGCATGAAGAAGTGAACTCCATGACCTTTCTTTAACATGATGCCGTTGAATTTCCATCAGACATCTTTTTTTTCCGTATCATTTCAATATGACCACTGTGCGATAGTCTGACACCAGTGACGTTTCTTTACAAGCACGCCCTTGCATTAAATGTAGAGAAATGACTAATAGCCACGCTGCTTTTCATCAAAGTTAAAATTTTTTAAATGATCATTTTTCCACTGCTCTTTCAAATACGGAAGTCTGGATCTTGGCTAATAAATAGTGGGCTTCCCATTCATTCATTCATTCATTCAGTTAGTCACTGATTCACTCATTTAACTGTATATATAAGGAAGCCCTACAAGGTCCCTGGCACTATTTTACATTCTAGAAATACAGTGGTAAAAAAAAAAAAAAAAGAGGGTCACTGGCCTTATCATGAACCTTGTGTTTGGGGGGAAATAGGGGGAGAAAGATATGACAAGGTGGATAAACAGACATACAAGATTATATCTGGTAGTGACAAATGCTGTGATGGAAATCAAAACGGTGAAATAATCAAGAGAGAACAGGGGAGGAGTAGGAGGTTACTTTAGAGCGAGTCTCAATGAACCCCTCATAGGCGAGGTGACTTTCAATTTCAGACTGGAACAGCGAGGAGGAGCCAGGCATACGAAGATGCAGGAGGTAGATCCATGTAGTCAGTGGGAACAGCTATTGCTAAGTGTAGTGAAGAGAGGAAAAGCTTGACATGTCTGAGGAGCTTAATGAAGGAGGCCCATGTGGCCTAGAGTATGGTCAGGAGTTGAGACCAGTCTGGCCCAGGTTAGGTATGTGATGGAAAATCAGAGGGAGAGTAAGTAGGGGAATAATATACTCTGGTTTACATTATTAAAAGACTTCATCTTGCTATGGGAAGAATTTGGGGCAAAAGCATCATTTTTATTGTGATTTGTTTGTTTTTAGAGGTACTGGGGATTGAACCTGGGAATCAGGGCTCAACCACCAAGCTATATCTGCTCCCCAGCATCAGTTTTTTGTTTAAGGTTATTATCCCAATAATTGTCGAGTTTATTCAACACATATTTATCGAGCAAGTACTGGGCACTAGGAGCAGTGCTAAGTGGTGGGAAACAAAATGAGGGAATCCGAATTTAGACAAAAAAGAAATCACACAAATATACCCCTCTATTTTAAAAGTTTAAATGGAAAAGTCATTGTGCATTTGCTAGTGATTCTAAAAGAAACACATTTACCTAATTTGTTCAAATGTGATAGGTATGTTTTAATAAGCCTTTTAAAATAAAATTTAGCAATGTCATTGTCAGCATAAATGTGAATAAAAACACAACATCCTTTTACATTATTTTGAATAAATAAATGGCTTTAAAATGCCTCAGCTTGTATTATAGGATTAAAAAGATTTAGATCATAGAAATAATATTATATGATCTTTCTCTTTACCTTCTCCTAACTCTTACATCTAGCATCCTTTTTGTAAAGTTAATATTTTTCCAAAAAGGTCATATTTGATATATTAGCAAAAATCCTGCAGTTCTGTATTTCAGTTGCTTTAAAGATAACTTGGAAAAGTAAACTGAGCCTAAGGAGCTTTTATCATGAATACAGTCTTTCTTCTCTCTAGCCAGAGGCATTCTTGGCAGGGCAGTAGGTTCAGGCAGTCAACACTCAAGCAAGAGAGCAAGTGAGATCTCAAGAGTTTCATTTTATTTTCCCCTAGCAATTTAGTACTCCTGCTGAGAATGAGAGAGAGAGAGAGAAAGAGAAAGCTGATTTGAGTGTTTCGTTGATCCTATGCCCCCAGAGACCTTCGCTGTGCTTAAGCAAAGTAATAGGTCAACTTAATTTTTACTGATATGATAAAATGTCTTACCATATGGTAAAGCACATCTCTTGAGACAAAAGTTTTGCTCTTTCTTTAAATTGAGCTTTTTTTTTTTTTGCACAGCTTCTAATTTAGCCAACTTTCAAGGCATTCTGTATTATCCTCTATTTTATTCCCTTTCTTATCAATTAAGGGTTGAATACACATCAATCAAAGAACTCTCAGTGTTAGAGACCCTATTTTGGAAGACACATATATTTACAACCTCATTTCTCTCTCTCCAATTTAATTGTACTGATTTATTTAATATTAAACTTACCCTGACCTTTTGTACCACCTTTTTATTTTCCATGTTAGCATAACATTTCAAAAGCTGTTACCTTGAGATTTATTTCATTTTAAATAAGTGCTTTTTCAGGCAAGTTGTCTTCTTTGTCCCTAAAGGAAAATAATTGACATGTTCTCAATAAGAGTGAAATGTATTTTTGTAATTTTTTGCAAAATACTATGTACCAAGACAAAATAACATCTGCAGTCTTCTCCTAAAATTTGGTTTAGCCTACTGACCCCAACTTCAAAACTGTTTTCCTTTTTCTATTTCTAGTTATTTTCTTTTTCACAATCAAGATTGGGTCTGGGAGGCCACTTATGAAGAAAAGCTCTTCAAAACCCAGTTTTTGAAAATAATTGTTCATCACAGGGGAAAATTATCTGCATTATTATACATGAATTCTCATGGAGATTCCAAGTGTTCCTAGCTTTATCCATTCAATATTTCCTTTTCTGACCTATTATTTTGCAACGGCTATCACTATGGTTGCAATACAGCCACTGCCTTTTTTTAATTCACACACTATAAAATCCATCTAAAGTATACAATCAATGGCTCTCAGTATAATCACAAAGTTGTGTATTCATCACCCCAGTCAATTTTAGAACATTTTCTTTGCTCCAGAAAGAAAAACCCCATACTCCTTTTACTCCCCCAATTATTGCCACTTAGCATTGGTAAGGTAACTTTGTTACAATTGATGAAAGCATATTAAAATATTACCGTTAACTCTATTCCATAGTTTGCATTCGGTGTATTTTTTCCCATATACCACCCTATTATTAACACCTTGTAATAGTGACGTACATTTGTTGAGTTCATGTAAGAACATTCTCATATTTGTATTATTAAGTTCATTCATCATCTGCAAACTAGATGCACTATCTTATACAGTCCCACTTTTCATCCTCTAGCTTTCCGTCCAGTGACATATACAGCCCTCAACTTCCCTTATCAAACACAATCACATGCACAAATTCAGCAGTGTTAATTACACTCCTGATAATGTGCTACCATCACTTCTATCCATTTCCAAACATTTACAATCAACCTTATTAAGAATTCTGCACAAATTAAACATCAACTCCCCACTTGCTACCGTCATTCTTTCTCATGATAACTGGTATTCTAGATATTAACTCCATGAGTTTGCTTATTATGCTTAGTTCATATTAGTGAGGTCATGAAATATTGGTCCTTTTGTGTCTGGCTTACTTCACTCAACATAATGTCTTCAAGGTTCATCCATGTTATCACAGGCATCAGAACTTCATTTCTTCTACAAGTGAATAATATTCCATCGTACGTGCATACCACATTTTATTTATCCATTCATCGGTTTCCGTCTTTTGGCAATTGTGAATAGTGCCACTATGAACATTGGTGTACAAATGTCTGTTTGTGACCCTGCTTTCAGGTCTTCTGAGTAAATACCTAGCAATGGGATTGCTGAGTCATATGGTAATTCTATACTTAGCTTCTTGAGGAACTGCCAAACTGTCTTTCACAGTGGCTGTACCATTCTCCATTCCCACCAGCAGTGAATAACTGTTCCAGTTTCTCCACATCCTCTCCAACACTTGTAGTTTTCTGTTTTTAATAGTGGCCATTGTAGTAGGTGTGCAATGTTATCTCATTGTGTTTTAATTTGCATTTCCCTAATAGCTAGTATTGTTGAGCATCTTTTCATGTGCCTTTTAGCCATTTGTATTTCCTTTTTGAAAAAATCCCTCTTCAAGTATTTTGGCCATTTTTTTAATTGGGTTGTTTGTCTTTTTATTGTGGATTTGTAGGATTTCTTTTTATGTCCTAGATATTAAGCCATTATCGAATATGTGATTTCCAAAAATATTTTCTCCCATTGCATAGGCTTCCTTTTCATTTTCTTGACAAATTCCTTTGAAGCACAAACGTACTCAGCTTTGAGGAAGTCCTGTTTATCTATTTTTTCTTTCCTTGCTTGTGCTTTGAGTGAAAAGCCTAAGAAACCAACACCTATCACAAGATCTTTAAGATGTTTCCCTACATTTTCTTCTAGGACTTTTATGGTCCTGGCTCTTATATTTAGGTTTTTGATCCATTTTTAGTTAATTTTTTTTATATTGTCTGAGAAAAGGACCTTCTTTTGTTCTTTTAGATATGGATATCCAGTTCTCTCATTTCTTGAAGGGACTGTTCTATCCCAGCTGATTGGACTTGGCAGCCTTGTTAAAAATCAATTGACTATAGATGTGAGGGTCTGTTTTTGAACTCTTGATTTGATTCCATTGACCAATATGTCTGTCTTTATGCCAGTACCATTCTTTTTGACCACTGTAACTTTGTAATATGCTTTAAAGTCAGGAAGTGTAAGACCTCCAACTTTGTTCTTTTTGGCTATTTGGGGTCTTACACTTCCAAATAAATTTGATAATTGGCCTTTTTATTTCTGCAAAGAAGCAGGGATTTTTATTGGGATTGTGTTGAATCTATAAATACATTTTTGTAGAATTGACATTTTAACGATATTTAGTCTTCCAATCAATAAACACAGAATGTTCTTCCATTTATTTAGGTCTTCTTTGATTTCTTTTAGCAATGTTTTGTAGTCTCTGAGTGCAGATACTTTACATCTTTTGTTAAATATATTCCAAGATATCTTATTCTTTTAGTTGCTATTATAAATCGAATTTTAAAATTTCCTTTCTCAGAATGCTCAAAGAAAAGAATTCTGTTCACAATAGCTACTACAAAAAAATCACATATCTAGGAAGATATCTAACCAAGGAAGGGACCATTACCTTTCCTAATACCACAAGAGCAGAGGACTATAAGGTCCAGTGTGCAGATGGGCTCAAGTGCCATTAGCATCCTGACATCAATTGCAAATGCATTGCCCCCAGCCCCTGTGTCATTTGTCAATTTTACATCCACCCAGAGTATTTCTTCTCTATGAATTTGGGAGAAGGGACATAGGAAAATCTTCTTTCATGAGGGTGAAATGTGCTTCATTTGATGTTAGCGGAGTACAGGGAATTCCTCTTCACCCTACCCTAAAATGTATCAAGCAATTGCATATCTTTCCATCAAATGCATTTTAGTGTTGAGTATAAATAAAATAGAATGGCTTTCATTCTCACAGGACCAAAAAAGTATTATTGTATTGTAAAGAAAATTACCTAAGCACAAATACTCAAATTTACACTTCTCTTCTTTGGAAACATAAACTGATGCCATAAATCCCTCATTTCTACAATATGATTTCCCATTAGTCCTTAAGATATTTTGGGGAAAAGAAATTGACTCTTGGACAAATTTGCATTGCAAATATTTATAAAATGTTTGGATTGCTTATGCATTATCTTTTATTCTCCTGAGACTTTACTGGAGTCCAGAAAATTCAATTATACTTTCTTTTATTGAAAATGTGAATAAAGGTGTTGTTTCTTTTTAAATGTCACATGATTGGCAAACTATAGCCAATGAAACCCAGTACCAGAGGAGAAAACTCTAACTAGCTTAAACTGGCATCAGCCCACGGCAAATTATGAATTGTTTGCTGAGGTTGCACTGATAGCTTGTCTTATCTTTGGCTGTTAGACAAACATTGAAATTTGACAAACCACAGAAACATTTATTTATATGCAGATATATTTTGGTTTTCATATGTGTAGCTAATATATTTTTCTCAGTTTTAGAAATAGAAATTATAACCTATTAAGCTAAGCATGACTTCATGTCAATTTCATGATTTACAAATAAATGAAGAATGTCCCAGCAATCATCATAGCACAAATAAAGACTTATGACAGGGGGCCGGCTTGATAGCCCAGTGGATAGGGCGCCGGCATACCACATGGGAGGCCCCGGGTTCGGTTCCCGGGGACCTCTCCTAGCGGGCAGACCACCTTGAGAAGGTCAAGCCGCCATGAGCGGGCCGGAGCCGCCGTGGGCAGGGCAAGAAGCTGCCATGGGCAGGGCAGGTCGCCCGCGGATGGAGCGCAGCCAGCCACCCGCGAACTGAAAGCCGGTCGTGAACGGACGCAGAGACCGCCCACAAGTGGGGAAAGCCGCGCCTGCGCAGTGACCACTCTCGGCGCGTCACCTCAGCGGGGGGAAGGGGAGATATGTAATAAAATAAATAAATCTTTAAAAAAAAAAAGGACTTATGACAGTATATCTAATATATATGGCAAGGAGTTGAAGGTAATAAAGAGGCTAAAAATTGTCAACTCATGATTTTCATATCCATAGATATCCTAAAGTGTTATTGGTATTACTTACTCACTAAATATTTGTTTAAACTCATCCTCCCCCAAAATTCCTAATAAAGAGATGACATAATTTATGGAATAATATGGGGATAACGTGAAATCACCATACAAATGTTTATTAAAATGACACAAACCTAACGTGTTTCTGATGTCTCTGAATCATTGCTCATATAAAACGAACTGTCAGTTCTCTTGCTTTCAGAGGGTTATGAAGGTCCTCAGAGCTCAGCATGGCCTGGCACCCATGTTTTAGGACACAGATCTGGCCAACTATGAGCAGACACTTGGCATTATTTGCACAGATGGGCTTATATATATAACCAGCCAAGTAATGATATATTCACTGTGCACCAGGTGTTAGCAATGAAAAGAATGTTCTCAGCCAAAAAAAGTATCAACAGCACTGTCCAACTTGAGGTTACTTACATATAATTTGGTTTGAAATGATGTTTTAATCAGTAATATAAGTCTGAGTTATTGCAGGCTATCCCCAAAAGAAACTAGATGACACGAGTGCGTAAGGAGGCAGATTCCACAGTAGTAACAGAATAATAGGTGCCTGATATAATTCACTGTGTTCTCAGAGAATTTTTGATCCAACTGATTTGAACAGCATAATGGGAATAATACCAGTAATTTCTCCACTGTAGCACTTTGAGATATCTTATTTAGCTTGTTGGTGTTGAGTTAGATGATAAGGGGAGAGAAACCACTTGTTCGTGCTATAGCTCCCATGTAAAAAGGGACTAGAATTCTGCACAAAATCCATAGGTTGTAAATTCTGAGCCATTAAGTTAAATGGCTTAGATAAAGCCCCTCGCAATCCAAAATAGTTAGCAGCAGAACCTTGGAGCCTAGGTTTTTTAGAATGAATGTTTTCCTATGCTTCCCCTGTAGTGTAGAGGAATTTTATTTTGCAGAAGCCATTATAATTAATGTATACATAGATCCATATATATAAAGAGAACAATTTCATCTAGTTGAACACAGAAATACATAGACCTGGATACGTCTGTGAAATAGAAAACACCATGCTATATGTATTACTCACCTGGACCACAGTTTATTATGTATTTCATTGTATGTACTTGCTGTCGTTCATGAACTTAAATTGAAGCCTACTATTTTATATGTGTAGAGGTGGACTGGGTTGTCAAGATTTATGGGTCATTTCAGTTGTGAGCAACCTGCTGGTATGAGTATAATGTCAGGAGGCCCATTGTGTGGTTCGGTTGTTTTCAGCATGACTTCCATTTGAAGCATGATGATTTAGGTGATTTCTCCATATTCCTTAAAAACAACTTTTTTTCCAACAAATTTTATAACTTAATCATAAATATCTCCTCTAGGCTAATATTTGATATATGAGATCTTGTTCGAAGACATTATGGGGAGAGTTTGTTTTTTACATTTAGAATTTTTCTTCTGAACATATTATCTCACACTGAATAGTATTGTAAAAACTATGTAATCCTGAAAGTATTGATATAGTAACATACATTAGTTTAATTGTCTTAATTTATAGTAAATTGAATGATTTGCTCCCTAAGAAGTTATTCTCCTTCAAACCATCAGCCAAATAATTCTTAATCCCAGGTGCATGTAAATTTGATTATTTAGAGGAGTTCTAAATCAGAGTAAAGAAATGAAAGACACAAATAACATTCATTAAGTTCTGGGAACCCTAAGAACTTACAATTCAAATTTCCATCACTTGACCACATTTTGGCGCATTAGCCAAAAAGAAAATAAATATGGTCAACAGTAAAGTACGCACTGCTGGCTTGAAGAAGCACATCGTAAAGCTTTGTTTGAGTCAATATAGTAAAGGCCACAAGAACCTGAGAGGTCACAAAGCTCAGTCTTTCCATTTGCTTGACGTAAAACCATATTGTCCAGTGTCGTGATCAGACCGGGACTGTGGTTTGCCATAGACGTAGAGAGGGCAGTTATTAAAGAACCCAACTGAGCACTACTGATGGTAAAAGCATCACCTGAGACTTCTCATTCCAAAGCAAGTGTCCGTAGGCGTTGGTTTTGTTGTGTTC
>PVKH010042670.1:0-10798 GCA_004027955.1 Chaetophractus vellerosus | reverse complement strand
TGCTGAAGGCAAACCCCAGGGTCAGGGACAAGAACCAGTAGACTAGGACCAGAGCCCACGTGGTCGCACATGCAGATCTTCTGCCGGGGAGGTGCGGGGTGCAAGGAGCAGGGTGCGGGACCAGGGCCGCACACGCAGGAACGATTGCGAGGACCGGGTGCCGCTGCCAGCGCCTGCTGAAGCAGCCACGGATACCTCTTTCTTCTTTTGTTTAAATGTATGCATTTGTGCATTCATGGCGTCAATCATTCTAAGAGCACTTTCTTTATTCCAATAATAAGAAGAAACAAAACACAAAACTCATCACCTGTTTCCTCTGCTGCACAAATATGTAATTACACAGAATACCATTGATTGTACACTTTGGATGGATTTATGCTATATTAATATGTATCAATAAAATCGATTTGTTTAAAAAATAAAATAAATTGTAATGCAAAAAAATGTGTGCATTCAGGGCTATAAATTTCCCTCTCATCACTGACTCTGCTGTATCCCGTAAGTTTTGATATGATGCATTCTTTTTCTCCTATTTGTCTCAAGATATTTACTGATCTCCATTGTAATTTTTTCACTGATCCGTTGATTGTGTTATTTAGCTTCCACAGTTGTTGATTTTCCAGTTTTCTGTTATTGATTTCCAGCTTCATTCCACTGTAGAGAAGATGCTTTGTATAATTTCAATATTTTTAAATTTATTGAGACTTATGCCTGACACAACATGTGGTCTATGCTAGAGAACTATCCATGTGTACTTGAGAAGAATGTGTATCCTGCTCTTTTGGGGGTACAATGTTCTGTATGTGTTAGGTCTAGTTCATTTATCATATTATGAAAGGTCCCTGTTTCCTTATTGATATTCTGTTTGAATGTTCTGCCTATTGATGAAAGTGGTCTATTGAAGTCTCCAACAATTACAGTAGAGATATCTATTTCTCCCTGCAGTGTTTTCCAATGTTTCCTTCATGTACTTTGAGGCACCATAGTTAGGTGCATAGATATTTTTTATTGTTATTTCTTCTTGGTGGATTGACATTTTAAATAATATATAGTGTTCTGCTTTATCTCTTGTAGCAGCTTTTAACTTAACATTTATTTTGTCTGATATTAGTATAGCTATCCCAGCTCTTTTTTTGTTTACTATTTTACATGGATTATATTTATCTATCCTTTCACTTTTATCTATTTGTGTCTTTGAGTCTGAGGTGAGCCTCTTGTAAACAACCTATAGTTTGATCATGGTTTTTTATCCACTCTGCCAAGCTGTGTGTTTTGACACATTAACATGCAGTGCATTAACATGCAGTGTTATCATAGTAAAAGCAGTACTTACCTCAGCCATTCTGTCCTTTGCTTTTTATATGTCATATGTTTTTGTCTCTCCTTTTTATGGAGACTTTTTACTGTGTAGTTGATCTTCTGTGATATACCTTTCTGATCCCTTTCTTATTTCTGTTTCTGTATATTTTTAAATACTTTCTTTGTGGTTTCTCTGGGGTTTTTACTATACAACCTATGTCTATAAGCTATTAATTTGAAAAGACACCAATTTAGCATCAATATCATGCACATTCTCTGTTCCCCTATCCATCCATTTCCTCTCTTTATATTATTTTTGTTGCACATTACTTCTTTATATTTTATGTGCCCATTATCAGAAAATATGACTTCTTCCTGTTCAATTATATTCTGACTCTTTGTGGTGGTTTGGAACTATATGTATCCTAGAAAATCATGTTTTAAAGCTTATCCATTCCTGTGGGTGTAAACCTATTGTAAACTGGTTTTCATGAGGTTACTTTGAGAAAGGCGTGGCCCAAGGTGGGTCTTAATCCTCTTACTGGAGTCCTTTATAAGAGAATGAAATTCAGAAAAAGAGAGAAAGCCATGGAAGCAAAAAGCTGGAAGCAGCAAAACCTGGAAGAGAAGCAAGAGACCAGCAGATACTGCCATGTGCCTTGCCATGTGGCAGAGAAGTCAAGGACTGCCAGTAGCCAGTCTCCAGGAAGAAAGCATCACCTTGATGATGCCTTGATTTGAACATTCTCATGGCCTCAAAATGAAGCAAATAAATTCCCATTGTTTAAACCCAACCCACTTCATGGTATATTCCTTTAAGCAGCCTAGAGAACTAAAACAGATTTTGGTACTAGAAAAGTGGGGTGCTGCTATCACAAATATAAAAAATGTGGAAATGGCTTTGCAGTTGGGAAATGGGTAGAGACCGAAAGAATTGTGAGGTACTTGATAGAAAAGGCCTAGGTTACTTGAAAGATACTGGTAGAAATATGGAGGCTAAAGGTACTTCCAATGATGCCTTAGACCGAAATGATGACTGTTTCATTTCAAATTGGAAGAAAAGTTATCTTTGTTTAAAAGAGAACTCAGTAAAATTGAGTCCTCATATTAGATGGAAGGTAGAATTTGAAATAGATGAGCTTGGATATTTAGCTGAAGATATTTACAAACTAAATTTGGAAAGTGCTGCCTTATTTCTCCTTGCAGCTTATAGTAGAATGTGAGAGGAAAGGGATAAGCTGGAAACTGAACTCCTCATCACAAAGAATCCAGAAATTGATGGTTGGGAAAATTCTGAGTGTCCAGAAAACAAGTCCTCAGAGAATAGTGCTCCATGTGAGGGTTTAACTGAACATGGAAACAGTGGGCCATTTCAGTGCAAGTCATGAATGGAAATGCAGTCATCCAGAAAGGGTTTGTGGAAAGTTATTTTGTATGATGTTTGGACCCCTGTGTAGTACATGTGAAACTGAAAAATTTTTCTCAGGATTTGTGTGAATGGAACCACTGCCATCATGGACTAAAATGGAAAGAAAAGGAACAGTTTGAAAGAAAAAATCACTTTAAAAGTAGGGCCATGGAAGCTGAGGTCTGGACCGAAGACATCTTGGGTCAAAAAGAGCAGACCCACCCATGTGTGGAGAAAGGGTGACTAGTCCCTGGTGCTTGGAGATGGGGGGCCTTCCACTACTTTTTTCAGGAAAAGTGTTATGACCTGTATTAGTCAGCCAAAGGGGTGCTGATGCAAAATACCAGAAATCTGTTGGCTTTTATAAAGGGTATTTATTTGGGGTAGAAGCTTACAGTTACCAGGCCATAAAGCATAAGTTACTTCCCTCACCAAAGTCTATTGCCAAGTATTGGAGCAAGATGGCTGCCGATGTTAGCCTTCCTCTTCCTCTTAAGGCTCCATGGTCAGGCTTTCTAGGCTTTGTCACTCTCCCCAGGACAGGATTCTCTCCAGGCTCAGCTGCTTTGTTCTCTCCACAAGGCCAGCTGTGAAATGTCAGGCTAATGGCTTGTCTCTTTTCCTGGGGCCTTCTCTCCTTCCTCATGACCAAGCTCTCTGTGTGCTTACTTCCCGGGGCTCCAGCTCAAAAACTCCAACCACCCTTCTCTGTGGTGAGGTTTATCTGTGAGTCCCCACCCCCTTGGGCATCCTTCTGACATGGCCCAATCAAAGCCTTAATCATTATTTAATCAAGTAAACCTCTGAATCCAATATAAGCTAATACAATCTAATATGCCCAGAGGAAAACACCCATTCACAAACATAATCCAATATCTATTTTTGGAATTCCTAAATAATGCCAAACTGCTACACGCCATCCTCTGAATTCCAAAAACACATTAAAATATTTTTAAAAAACCTTATTTCAGTAAAAATACTGAGTACCAAATCATATCAAAATCAGTTTAAAGAAATACAGTTTGTCTTGGGGCAAAGTCCCATCTGGCTGAAGACCTCTGAAATTTCAGAACAATTTATCTGCTTCCAGTACACAAACGGATAGAAAAGGACAAACATTTTATTACAATAAGGAGAAATTGGGAGGGAAACATGAATCACATGTCCTCTACATTCCAGTAAACCTGCAGGATATACTTCATTAGATGTCAAAGTCTGAGAGTCAGTCTGAGACGATGGTTTCTTCTTCAATTAGTATTTTTCCTTTCTTAAATATTTTATGGTTAAGTCATTGAGAATTTTATTTATGGAAAAGTTTCTGATAAATATAATTATTTAAAAGATGCATGATATTTTTATTTTCTATTTCTTCTTAAGTAACTTTTGGTATGTTATGTTTTCAAAGAAAGTTGTCCATTTTGTCTAAGTTATCAAATGTATTGCGAAAACATGTTCACATCTTCTTGTTATTCTTTTAATGTCTAAAGGATCTGTAGTGATTTTCTCTTTATCATTTTTTATATTGCTGCTTTGGGCTTTCCTTTATTCTAAATCAGACTTTCTAGGAATTAAGGAGTTTCAATGTTTTCATAAACCAACATTTGGATTTGTTACTTAGTATTTTTGTCTGTTTTTATTTAGTGTATTTCTCCTCTTATCTTTATAAATTTCTTTCCTTTAGCTACCCAAAAATAATTTTGGGTTTAATTAACCCCTCTTTGTCTAGCTTCTTCAGTTGAAAATTTAGATAACATTTTTGTTTGTCTTTTTAATATAGTCATTTTATATTTCAATTCACTTGGTAATATTCTGTAATTTCCCTTAAGAGTTCTTCTTTTATACATGAATTATTTTGAAGGATGTGGTTTTTAATTTCCTAATATTTGAAAGTCTTTTATATACATTATTTCCACTAATTTTTAAATTAATTCCACTTTGGGTAATGTTTTATTTGGTATAAATTTTACATCAACTGACATCATCATATCACAGACTATGTTTCCCTATTGGTCCCATTTTCCTGTTTTATGTTTGCCCATACCTCTATTTTTAGATTTCTTAAATCTTTTTGTTTCAGGTGTGGCTCTTACATAAAGTTAAAAAAATTACAGTGGGAGGCAACAAATAGGAACTATTTTTTCTTTTGATGGAATTTAAAGTTAAGTCCATTCATATTTATTGATATTTGTGATGTGTTTGGTCCGAAATATGTCTTTAAAATTAGTATTATAATCACTATGTGTTTTATGTTATATTTACTATGCTTCTTTCTCTTTGTTTTAGTTCCTTTTGCTCTTTGAATTTTATACATAGTTTGGTAATAAGGAAACATTTTATCTTTTTTTCCAGTGGTTTGTCATTATATCTCTTTAATTTCCTTTTGAAGGAAACCAAATTTGAATCAGGGTGTGTCTTAACCCATTATGGCTGTAGTCATTATGAGCAAAGGAAATTCAGGAACAGTCAGTTAGTAAAAGCCAGAAGGTGAAGCCAGAGAAGGAGATAGAGATCAGCATGTGAAGGAGGCAGAAGTATATTGCAAGCCAAGGAACCCCAAGATTTGCCATCAAGCCAGCACCAGACTACTGCAGATTCCAGAAGAAAGCATGGACCATTAATATGTTGATGTAGAACTTTTATTCTCTAAATTGTAAGCCAATAAATTCCTGTTGTTTAACTCAACCAGGATATATATATATATATATAAACTTACACTATTAGTCCTTTTGGTCCAGTCATCTTTTGATTGTATATATCTAATGATATAGTAGATTTACCAAGAAATATTCATGAGTATGGTATGATTTGAGGTCTTCCATGTTTAATTTTTCTTCTATAATCTTGTTACATCAGGGAAGTCTAGCTGTATATAAAACATTGATTCATACATTCTTTCCTTGAGTTTTTTGAAAGTGCTACACTATAGTTGCATTGTTTGATGCCATTCTTGAGAAGTGTGATTTCAGGCTAATTCTCTGGTCTTGGTGATTTTGTTCCCCTGAAGACTCAGGGGAATTTTTAAAAATAATTAAAGTTAATATTTTGCTAGGGTATGCCTTGCAATTATCTACCCTATGTCTAAATCCAGGTACACAATTGTCTATTTCAATATGTAGATATAGGTGTTTTGTAATTCTAGATCATGGAGTTCTTACATCATAGACTTAAAAATTATTTCTGTTCTATTATTTTGTTTTAGTTCTTTATAGACACCAATTATACAAATGTTGGATCTTTTTAAGATTTTCTTCCATTTTAATCAGGATTCCCTGAACTTTTTTGCTTTAAAAAATAAATCCTGGGGACCAGCTGTAGCCCAATTGGTAGGGTGCCGGTTTAACACATAGGAGGCCCCAGGAACCGAACCCGGGGCCTCCTTGAGCGGGCAGACTGCCTTGAGAAGGCAAGCCACTGTGGGCAGGGCAAGCCACCGTGGGCAGGGCAAGCCCCCGCGAGCATGCAGGCCACCGCATGGTGAGCTGATTCGGTGGGTCGCTGCAGCAGGGGGGAGACAAGCAGACACAGAAGAACGCAAAAATGAACACAACAAGAACAAGCAGAAAGGGGGGGATATGTAATAACTAATTAAAAGAATAAAAATAAAAATAAATAAATAAATCTTATGTCCATTTTTCCCCTTGATTTACTGCCTTTCTTCAATGTCATCATTAAATTTTCAAGCAAATCAATCATTCCATAAATACCTGTAATCTATATTTCTGATGTGGTAATTTTTTTCATTTTATTTCCTATTCAAGAAACTCTTACATATATCTTTGCCTATTACCGTTTTAGTTTTAAAATTTCTTATTTGTGGATATATAATTTAGCTTTGTGTTGAGTTAAAGTTTAATTCTGTGTTTTCTTTGTGTTTGCTTTTATGAAGGGCTGAATTTTCATCTTTAATGTTTTGATTCTCATTTTGTATTTTCTCATTGTAGTAACTTATATAGAGAAAGACTGCACTTTTTGATACATTTTAGGAACAAGATTGATATTACAGGTGACTTAAGTTCCTAGTTCAAGAGTCCCTGCTTCTGCCAAGGTATCAAAGAGCAATTATTTTAATGGGTAGCTTTTTCAGGGAATAATGTTAAAAGGAACCATATGTGACTTCCAATTTTCTTTGTTGTCCTTTTCTCTTGCAGGATATTAAATTTCTCCCCCTTCTATCTCTATTTTTAAAAAATCTTTTCTCCTAGAACAAATGCATTTCTAAGACTACATTTCAAATAATGCATGCTCTTAAGTCCTTAACTCTAGTCATCATTGGAGCATCTCCTTCTGCAAATTTTTTTAGTTAAAAGTTAGGCCTCTTTATCCATTTCTTTCTCTTCTGAGCAGTCTTTCTGAACACCTTAGACTTTTCACAGGCTTGTGGCAGGAGCTCAAGAGATAACTACGCTAGTATTTGGTATTTATGTATTTCAATTATTCATTCATTTGAAGTATATAGTTTTCTTTGGTCTCCTGTTATGCTGAATATATGAATTTTGCATAGTTTTATTGGTCCTTGTTGGCCTGTACAGTTTTTTGGAGGACTCATGATAGGATTTGGATTTAGGCAACCTCCATTATATTTGAGGTACTCTATGTTTATTGTATTTCTTTTTTAATCCTTTCTACTTTTATGATGCATGTAGCCAATATTTCTCCTGTAGTTTTAATTGGATAAGTTATCTATGTTTTTTAGTCTATAAACATGCATAGGAGTTGGCAAACTATGACCAACTAGCTAGATCTGGTCTGCTGCCTGTTTATCTATGACTGCTTTTGCACTACAACAGCAGAATTGAGTAGTTGCAACACAAATCTTATGGCCTGCAAAACCTAAAATATTTATTAAGTGGTCTGTTAAAGAAACAGTTTGCTGAACACTGATCTATATTGTTTCTCTGATTTATAGCTGTCAGTTGTTGAACAAAAATGTTAGATAACTGAACTTCAGATTTTAGCAGTCTGCGTTTTTTTTATTAATAGATATACCTATTTTATAGAAAAGCCATGAAACCCATGAGGATACAAGGTACTAGAAATATTGACATTTGTAATTGAATCTCTTAGATTTAAACTATACAATTTACAATCAACAAATGGAGCAAGTGTTTAGGAGGAAGAAACACTTTTTGTCCAAGCAATCACTCATTGCCTAAAGGAAATAGTAAGTCATCTGCTACAGTTGAATGCATGCCCCTATATTTTACAAATGTAATTCTAAAAATGATAAGCAATGTATACTTTATTTGTATTTATCATAAAAAGGTCGTTACATCCATAAAATTTGCATAATCACCATTATCCCCAGGGTAATATTTTCTTTGTTTCTGAGCTTCACTGGATTAAGAATAATAGTCTAGATTTTGATTTCTGTAAGTTATGGCACAAGAGCAAATGTAAACAACTAAAAATTCTGGTGCAAAATTTAAAATTTTAAAAACAGCTAAAACCCTGGATAACATTAAAACAAAAGAAGAAAACTTAGAACATTTTTGAGATGGCAATAAATTTTTAAAAAATACATTCAGAAAGAAAACAAAAAGAAAGTGAGAGTGCAGAAAGAAAAGTGGCCATTAAAGCCAGGTTAACCTGTGTGCCCCTGCCAATCTCTAATCACACTTAGCTTTGTTTCAAAGGGCACTCAGGTTAGGGAGGTCAATTAACAAAGCCTTTGGCCCACCTCAGGTGGGGAGTCTAATAAGAACCATTACAGAAAGCAGACAAGAAATTTTTAGAAATAAACTCCCTATTTATAAATGGATAGGAGAAGTCTTGCTTGTTCTGATATTGGTGGTAGGTTTAGCAAAAATAAAAATTATTCACAATGATTCATAATCACAAGCCAGTCAGCAAATGTGTTTTCACAAGGAATGTACATTATTGATGTCATTCTTAGGTTGAGGATTTTATTTTAAAGTGGTTCCAGGTTATGAGTGTTCGTAGGCACTTTGAAGAACAAATACAAATCTTCAGAAAACTGCACTTTCAAGCCAGACATCAAAAGTTCTAATAGATCAAGATCCAAAAGCATAGGATCAAAGTAAAACATCACAAAACTTACATTAAACCAACCATCATATTTCAGAACCACTACTAAAAAGAAGAAGACACTAAAATCAGTCTCACAAATACTACAGATAGTGTAATTATCAAATATGGAAACATTTTAATGAATACTTAATACATGTGATAGGTAGAATAATGGCTCCCCCAAAGATGTCTATGTCCTCATCCCTAGAAACTGGAAATATGTTACTTTATATGGTAAGATTAAATTAAGTTTGTAAATGAAAATAAGCTTGCTAATAAACTAAATAAGATATGGAGATTATCCTGGATTCATTGGGTAGGCCCAATCCATTAACCTGAGTCCTTAAAAGCAGGGTAACTTTCACACTCTGTGTGTGTGTGTGAAAGAGAGAGAGAGAGAAAGAGAGAGAGAGAAAGGGCGTGGGGTTCAGGATTGAAAAAATGTCAGAGATGCAACTTTAAAGATGTGGGAAAGGGACCATAAACCAAGGAATACAAGTGGTGTCTAAAAGTTGGAAGAGATAAGAGAACAGTCTCTCCTAAGCCTCCATCATAAATATAAATAAGTAATATGACACAATAAAAATGGCCATTTATATTTTTAGAAGAATTCAGTAAAGCATCTAAAAATAAGAAGTGCAAGAACAGAAAATAAGGCTTTAATGGATGTTAAGAACAGATCAAAGGAGCTAAAGACAAAAATAATGTAATGACTGCTCTCTCATGATATTGTCCAGAATGCAGAGTTTTCTTATGGTATAAGAAATTGATTTGGGGAGATGTAAAAAAAATAGAGTGAAATGGCCTAATTCAAGTTGAATAGGAGTTTCAGAAGGAGAAAAGAGAAAGAATTGTCAAAAGGCAATGTTCAGAGTGGTAATGGAGAAGAGTTTTCTAGAATGGATGAAAGACATCAATATTCAAATTCAGGAAGTCTAATGCATCCTAAGTAGTACAAAAAATATGAAATGCAACCCAAACACAGTATAGTAAAACTAAAGAACACCACCAAAGACAAAGGAAAACTACTGAAGGCAGTCAGAGAGGAAATCATAGCAAAGAAATGGCAAGAAAAGACTTCTCAAAACAAAAAAGCTCCCAAAATGTAGAATATAATGTTCCTTATTCCAGGGAAATGAACTATAAACCTGGAATTTTATAACATCAAATATATCTTTAAACTGTGAGGGTAAATAGTCTCAGACAAATAGTTTAGAAGGTTTTATACCCATAGACCCTCAATTTTCAAGGATGTTCTTTAGGAAAGGAAAAGTGGTCCCACACATAAGGTCAGAGACACAAGGGGAAAAAAGTGACTACATTTAAAAATGGCTGAACAAATACTAGTTTTATTTTTTGAAATGATGTCTAACTTATGGATTAAAGCTAATTTATGGTGTAAAGTTACATAAAAGTTAAGAGTGAAATTATCACAGATGAAATATTCTAAGGTCCTATATTGTTTAAAAAAGAGTAAAGATATAGAATGACATTACACATTTTAGAAAGGTGTACAGGGGGCTGGCTGTAGCCCAGTGGATGGGGCGCTGGTGCATCACGTGGGAGGCCCTGGGTTCGGTTCCTGGGGACGTCTCCAAGCAGGCAGACCGCCTTGAGGGGGCAAGCAGCCGTGGGCAGGGCAAAACCACCATGGGCAGAGCAAAAAAGCCTCCATGGGCAGGGCAGGGCAAGTCGCCCACAAACAGAGCCAAGCAGCTGGCAAAAAACGGAGTTGAGCCGCCCGTGAACAACGCAGCCAAGCCGCTTGCGGGACGGAGCAGAGCCGGGGACAGGCCGCCTACGTGGTGGGCCGACTTGGTGCGAAGCCACAACAGGTGGAGACAAAAAGCAGACATAGAAGAACACAAAAATGAACACACAGCAAGAGCAAGCAGAAAGGGGGGGATATGTAACAAAAAATAAATAAAAATAAAAATAAAAAGGTGTACAATTTAAAGTGTCTAAACATTTTACTTAAACCATTTAACTTCTTGAAAAAAGGAATGAAACAACAACTATGACCCCAAAAACAACCTCAGTCAATGCAGAAGAGGACATAAAAGG
>PVKH010042669.1:0-10798 GCA_004027955.1 Chaetophractus vellerosus | reverse complement strand
AGGAGACAAGTACAATGGTAGAAACAATGGGTATTTGCCCTCTCTAAGCTCCTGCCTGTGTTGGCCTCTAGAATGACCTGATATTTTGGGGAGTGGATGAGTGTCTACCACTTTTTCATTTAAGCCAGAACTCTTTCGCTGGATTTCCTTATCAGAGCTGCATCTTCATTGTTTTGTATCTTGACTTTATTTTCCTAATTGGCCTCTTTATCTTCCTGGCCTCAGGACCTTGGCTGCTGAGCAATATTTGTGGCTTTGCAGAACTTTTTTTTTTTTCCTTCTGGTAGTTTTTTAAATTAAAATTTTTTTTTTATTTTAAAGAAGCTTTAGAGTACATAAATGGTACAGCAAAGGCATAACTTTTTATCATTGGCTTTCCTATTGACTCAAATAAATATTTTATTATTGGGTTCATCCCTTAGATTTTTTTAAATGACATTTCCAGTCTTTTTTGTCCTTCCCCTTGGGAAGGAAGAGTGCTTTTAACATTGCACAGCTGATATAGTTGTAAGTTTGAATGCCAAAAGTAAGGAGATGATTCTGCAATACAAAGATAGTAAATGGAGAGTGGTTAGTATATGGTGTACTTTCAAATTTACGACCACAAGCCTTTCCAAGAACATAAGCATTTCCATCACTGAAAGAAAGATCATAGTATTTCTTTAAAAGTGAATCGTTTAACTTAAAACCAAACCATGTAATTCCCAATTACCATATCATGGTGACCCATATAAAATCAATTTTTCTAGTCTTATTACCAATTCAGATTTACCTTTAGGCCTCTGAAGATACAAATCTCTTGGTGAAAATCACATGTCGTTTGTTTCTCTGTTCCCAATTCCGGAGCAAAACCTCAAAACTGAATTCTTAAGGCCTTCAAGGCCTGTGAGTTAATATATGTTCCTCATTAAACATAAGAACCTCAAATAGGAATCATTTTCTATTATGATATTTTCATGTTTCCAAAATGAAAAGGCTCAGTTCCTAATCAGTCATTTTGGAATGTGCTGCATGAGGTCTCAGCAGTTTTCACGCACTCAGCTGGCTTTTGGAATTTGGAGATACTCACATTATGCCTTTAGTGGTCAGTTTGATGAGGACTTTTACCCTAACTGCTGGCAAAAATTTAGGCTGCGAATCATGCAAACGAAAATCCATGAGGATTTTAATGTTCCCAAGTTCTGTGAGAAGTAAAAGTTTGGAAGTAGGCAGAGTCATGATAAATATTTTTTTACCTTTTTTTTTTTTAATTACCGAAGTTGTGGGTTCACAGAGCCGTCATGAATAAAATACAGGGTTCCCATATACTGCCCTACTATTAATACCTTGCATTTGTATGGTACATTTGTAACAGTTGATGAAAGCACGTTTTTATAATTGTACTATTAACTATAGCCCATAGTTTAATATAGGGTTCATTTTTTGTGTTGTGCAGTTCCTTGGATTCTTTTATTCTAGTAACATATGTATGACCTAAAATTTCCCCTTTTAATCACATTCAAATATATAATTTAATTCTGTTAATTAAGTTCACAATGTTGTGCTACCATTACCATCATCCATTATCAAAATTTTTCCATCAACCCAAATAGGAACCCTATACATTTTAAGCCTTAACTCCTTATCAGGAATACACACACTGCATCCCCTGGTAACCTATATTCTAGATTTTAACTTTATTAGTTTGCTCATTTTAATTATTTCATATCAGTGAGATCATACAGTATTTGTCATTTTGTGCCTGGCTCATTTTACTTAACATAATGTCTTCAAGGTTCATCCATGTTATTGTATGTATCAGAACTTCATTCCTTTTTACAGCTGAATAATATTCCTCCATTGTGTGTATATACCACATTTTGTTTATCATTAATTGGTTGATAGACAGTTGGTTGCTACTATCTTGTGGCAATTGTGAATAATTCCACTATGAGCATTGATGTGCTAGTATCTGTTCAAGTTCCTGCTTTCAATTTTTTTGGTTATATACATAGAAGTGGGATTGCTGGGTCATATGGTAATTATATACTTAACTTTCTCAGGAACTGCCACGCTGGCTTCTACAGCACCTGCACCATTTTACATTCCCACCAGCAACAAGCAAGTGGTCCTATTTCTCCAATCCTCTTCAACACCTATAATTTTCCATTTTTAAAAATATTAGCCATTCTAGTGGATGTGAAATGGTATATCATAGTGGTTTTGATTTGCATTTCCCTGACGGCTAATGAGGTTGAGCATGTTTTCATGTGCTTTTTGGCTCTTTGTATATGTTCTTTGGAGAAATGTTTGTTCAAGTCTTTTGCCCATTTTTTAAATTGGACTGTTTGTCTTTTGGTTGTCTGGTTGAAGGATTTCTTTAAATATTCAGGATATTAAGCCCTTATCAGGTATGTGGTTTCCTAATATATTCGCCCATTGTATAAGTTGTTGCTTTACTTTCATAATAAAATCCTTTGAGGCATAAAAGTTGTTAATTTAAGTCTGAGACCTCTAACTTCATTCTTCCTTTTCAAGATGGGTTTGAAAAGGCCCCTTACCCTTCCATGTAAATTTGATGGTTGACTTTTCCATTACTGCAAAGAAGATTATAGGAATTTTGATTGGGATTTGTTGAATCTATAAATTGCTTTGGGTAGAATTGATACTTTAACAGTATTAGTCTTCCAATCCATAAACATGGAATGTTCTTCCATTTATTTAGGTCTTTGATTTCTTTAAGTAATGTTTTGTAGTTTTCTGTGAACAAGTCCTTTGTATCCTTGGTTACATATATTCCTAGATATTTGTTTCTTTCAGTTGCTATTGTAAATGGCATTTTCCCCCTTGATTTCTTCTTCTGATTGCTCATTGCTAGTGTATTGAAACACTACTGATTTTTGTGTGCTGTTCTTGTGCTCCACCACTTTGCTGAATTGATTTTATAGTTCTAGGAGCTTTGTTGTGGATATTTCAGGATTTTCTGTATATAGGATCTTGTCCTGTATAAATAGGGAAAATTTTACTTCTTCCTTTCCAATTTGGATGCCTATGACATTTTTGCTAAATCACTTGGTGAACTTTTCTTAAATTAAAATTATCTCTATGATAAATTTTAATATGGTAATAAATGGTTATATACGGTTATCATCAGCCATCATTTTGTCAGTTATTATTTTGTCAGTTACTTATTTGACAAATCTTGCAGGAAAACGTGGCTCAAGTATAACTTCATTTTTAACTCTACTCTTACTTATATTGGCTACCATTTTTCCAGTTTATAATAAATCTATCATTGCAAGTCATCACTATTTATCTGGTGTTATATCTGTAGGAGATCTAGAGGAAGAAAATGACTCATTACATAAATATGTTTCTTCATTTAAAAAATGTAGCTCCAAGTGAAATCTGAGACATCAAATTAATAATGCTTGAAAAACCCTTGAAGTCTAAGGAATTCTTTGTGCATTTTGGTTGGCTTCTAGAAACTATAGCTGAGAAAATGGAACCTGAATTTAGCACCTTCTCATCATTCTGAAGACCTAACTATTACTCCAAAGCATGTAGTAGAGAGGTAAATACTTGTTTGCTTAAAAAAACCAACAACCCAGATTCATTTGCTGTATCCTGGTGACCCTGAGGACAAAAGAAAAACAACTGTGTTTAGTTTGTTTAATTCACTGCTGGCACTGTGTTCTAAGAGTCTTAAAATGCAAGTTGCACTTTTAATGCCTTTTCCTGCAAGAGTTTTACAACTGCCATAGGAAATAAGGATGTGAGAAACTCAAAATATTCTGAGTTCAGGAATGGTTTATATAAACAGCTCAAAGTCAGCAAAAGGCTTTCCAGAGCCCCTGCCAGATTTCTGCTCACAGCTTATTGACCAAAACTTTGTCCTGTGGCCATCTTAGCTACAAGGGTGTCCGTAAATATATCTAGCTTCTGAAACCTTTATACCGGAGGCAGTTAAGGGAGAAGGCAGTTGGAACAGGTTATTGGATTGGTCAGACAACATTCTGTTGAGCCATTGGTAATTTCTCTTTTTCTAGATATAAAGCATTTTCCTTTACTTATTCTAATATTATTGTAATGATAATAATATAATTTACTAAGCATTTCCATGTTCTAATAGTATTCCAAGGACTTTCCAAATAGTAATTAATTCTCCAACAATTTTATGGGCAGGTTTCATTATGCCCATTTTACAAATGAGAAAATAGAGGTATAAAGAAGTAAAGTCACTTATTCTGAATTCATTGATCTAGCAATTGGCAGGAAAAAGACACTCTAAAACTAGATGCTTTACACTCTATACCACCCCTCTAATTGCGGGTAAATGACTATGTAAGCTATGTAATGGTTTCTCATTTTTCTTTTTTATATTAAATTATTTGTATTTTAAATAAAATTCATTATTTTTGTTTTGCTTTATATTGAAAAACCTTGGGCCATTCACTCTCTACAAGTGTGGATCAGATCATTTCCCAAAGCATAATTGAGAAAGATAACTTGGCAACACTGTCTATCATAAAGTACGAGTCACCCCCAAAGGACCTCATTTCCCTTATTTGCAAAATGAGAGATTGTTTCTACAGGTCCTCTAGCGTCCCTGATAGACAAACACCAGACAATACTGTTAGTAGAAAAATCAGACCTTTAAGGGTTCAACAGAATATTATCACTTCAGTCCACATTTTATGATGGAAAACATTTGCAGAAATTGCTTGAGGAAGCCATCACTAACAAGTTTGCATAGAATCTTCAATGAAAACCACAGGATAATGCTTTGAGAGGACGGCAAAATGACAAGAAGCTGGAATGCATCAGCAATGAAGGAGTAGGACTCCTTCTGACTCCTCACATGCATCCCTTTGCATGAGAGGAGAAAAATGCAGAGTTGATGGATAGAACTATATTTGATTTATAGGTGGTTTAGGCTGATGTAAAAGTAATTGTAGTAAATTACTCTGGGAATAATCTAAAATCTTCAAGAATGTATGCATTTCCCCATTGGAACATGATCTTTCATTAGTAAAGAATGAAATAATGCAGGCTCTGAAAATTCTTCCTCCCACATTGGACAAACAGGCCCTGCACACAATGATAAGGACTTGAAGGAATGCCAACTTTGGGCAATGTTTGGAATTTTTAGCACTCATAAATATATGTAGATATGATACCATCCCAACACTAGTTTGCCTGACCAGGCCTTTGGTTAAGCATGTTATATGAAAGTAATCCACAATGATAGCTGAGAAGATTTGAAAAAGAGTGTTGGTTAGCATTTAATGGGAATACTCTACTAAATTTTTAAACAATGATAACTGTGATAACCCAGAAATAGCCTAAAGTTGATACACTGGTCAATAAAATTCATGTGAAGAAATAGAAACTACACTGCTGTGCAAGGAATTCAAGCTCTATATAAAATCCAATCCTGTCTACTTCCTCCTCTCACCTTTGATCATGCCTCTTTCTTATTTCCACATTTACCCTGGGAAATCTTCCTACTGGTACGCGGAACTGGATTTAAGCCTTCCAAACCAGATAACACAATATGTGTTAGCAAAAAGATATTGGTTATAAACAAATACAGGCAGATGAATCTTCTCCTGCAACATTCAGGCTTATAAAAGACAGTTTTAGTCAAGTATAGTATTTCTATGCTATAATTCTCATGCTGTAGAAGAAGTTTTGGAATCTGAAAATCTTAATTTAGAATCTTATATTTGACTGTTACTTTAGTAATTTGTTTAGACTTGCTGAACCTCAATTTCTTTAACTAAAAAGGAAAATATCAGCTAATAATTCTGTCTCCCAATGTTGTTATACAGATGACTTGAAATAATCTGCAGAAAGGCCAATAGTTGGGTGCATGCTCAACACACAAGAAGCATAATAGCTACCATATTTTAATTTCTAAGGAAATTCCTAAGATATTTGTAAGTGCAATTTTATGGTAATGGCATTTGCAAGTATTTCAAATTTCATTCACATTTGAAACAAATAGTAGTCCTGATGATGATTTTTTCTACATTATAATTAAGATGGGCTCACTTTTAACCCACAAAAGAAAAGATGTGTGTAAATATATGATTGTTAAGCAATTAAAATTACAGAGTTTAGACACAGGAAGTTGGAGTACATTGAGAATCCTAGTATTGCCCAACATGGGGGAATGCTAAATATAAAAAGAGCCATTTCTGCCCACAGAAGCTATAAGGTCCATGTGTATGTGTGCATGTAGAAAGGGGCGTATCAGGGGAGCAAGCCTCCTGGCAGAGGAGAGTTCCACAGAAGGGAAAAGGGGAATTTAAAAGCCACAGTGATCATCACCTCCTCAGTTACATGCTGCTTCTTCCTGATACACTTGTTCCAGCAACGGGTGACCACGTATTTACACAGTTCCCATGGCCTGACAATAAAGATTGCCTGCATGTGTTCCAAAAAAGAGGTGAATTCTCTGGCCCCGGAGGTGTTCAGGTATTGATCAGAGGTGTGGGGGTAGAAGATTCAAAGATCATATGGAAGAGAGGGCATCAGGACTGTGTTAAGGCTCATCCAAGATAAGGGAGTGAGCATTGTCTTTTCTTCTGCATCTTTAGGTAGGATGTAAAAATATTACCCATTGACCTTAAAAATCCCTCTATAAACATGACTAAGAGAAAGAGAGATTTACCAAAGACGTAAATAGCATGAATTTTCTTCTGTACCTGAGGCCATCAGACTTCCCCAGCAGTGTAAGCTGTTCTCAATTCCATGGGCTGCAATACCTAGTATTCAGTATCTGGTATTAATCAAAGATATAGATGTTTTTATTTCCTTTTGAATTTACACTGATTCTGTTCAATAAAGCCATCTTTTTGGAAAAGGTAACCTGTAATGCTATACTAACAAGAGAGCCAATGACAAGCTGAAAACAACCAATTTATTTGCAGTATCTTAAATAGTTCTCTTGACAAATGGTCCAAGATTAAAACACAATTTAATGCTGGTGAGTAAGATTTAGGCAGAGATAACTTAATTACATGATATCTCTGTTAATAATGAAATAATGAATAAAATAAACTTTCCTAAATATTGCTTTTGAAATTTTGCAATGATTTAATTGAATGATTTTGCAGTAATCTAGAATATCTCTTCCCTCACTAGACCACACTTCTTATTCAGCAACTATCACACTGCATTGTAATTGCCTGTTTGTTTTCTTCCCTCCTTAGATCATAAGCTATGAATGAGCAAGAACTGTGTCTTTTCAACATCAGCAAATACAAATATTTTAGAAAATTTTGTTTTTATCAGCTATGGCTCAGGTGGGATTTAAAATAGGGAGAAAAGGAGGCAAACTAATTGCTTATGAAATGTATTTTTTGAAACTAATGATTGTAAACACTTTTAAAACATCCATTTGGGCACTCAAGAAGATGGATTTAAAGCTCAGTAGCTCTTCAAACACATGTGATCATTAAAGAGTGAACTCCTGACAACAGATAGCTCTGAATGAGCCATTAGAATTACTAAAGTACTAAGAAATGCTGGAAAGTTATTACCCTGTGGAAATTAAAATATCCAGTTTCAAAGGATGACTGCACTCCCTCTAATCCAGTGTGCTGGGGAAAAGATCACAGAGCCCACTCCTGACCAGTCTACGTACTCTGCTGCAAGCCAGCAAAGCGCACTGTGTACTTTCCAGTAAGATACAACTTTCAGGGCTTCCTCCCAGAGTGGAGGCTTCTGATGGTTTCCCCTTGCTGTTAGGAGCCCAGGTGTATTCACAGCATTCATCATGTTCATTTACAAGTTCATGAGGAATGAGAGTTTGGTTCCACATGAATAGCTGTAGAACGTGATTTGTAAAATTGGGGGTATGTGGCCTAAATCCTAATGTACTCTCTTTCCTATAATTCAGTCCACAACTCCTTGTCTAGGTATCTTTACTTTCTCTTTTTACAGTAAAAATGTACAGAATCAGAGCAGAGAAAAACTTAGGTAGAAGCACTGTGTTAGTAAAAATAACATAGGGAATATATACACAGGCTTCTGGGATTAGGAGGTGGACTTCACTGGGGTAACTAATCTGCATATCACAGTCTGCTCTCTGGACCCCAAAGATTCATGCCTATCACACATGAAAATTACATCTCCAAAAGTCTCAACACACTACAGCCTCAGTTCTAAGTCCAAAATCTCATCAGCTCAAATCATCTAAATCATGTCTTGGTGATATCTGGGTATAATCCATTCTGGGTCACAATTCCTCTCTATCTGCGAACCTGTAAAACTCAAGGAACAAGTCATCTGCTCCCAAAATGCAATGATGGGGCAGGCAAAGGATGATTTAAAGGTGTTCCCATTCAAAAAGGGAGAAAATGGAAGGAGATAGGAGTTACCAGTCCCAAACAATTTTGAAATCCAGCAGGGCAAATTCCATCAGGTTTCAAGGCCTGCAAATAATCCTCCATGGTTCTCAGTTCTGCTCTCTGGGACTTGAGGCTCCATCCTCAGCCAACCTTCCATTTTCATGAAGTACTGCGTGTTTGCAGCTGAATAGTTTTATCAGCCTGTTTCTTGCCTACAGAATTTTGAAACTCTAACAGTTGTCTTTCATTTGGATCTCTCTGTCCCTTTCAGTGCAAGCTAGGAATGTTTCTGCTAGTATGAAAAATCCAAACACTCTGTGGCTCTCCTGAATATGTTACAGGGATTCACTCCCTTAGACAAGAGCCTCCTCCATACGACTTTCCTAGATAATCCTATCACTACTTTTGGCTTCTGCTAAAATGGCTGAAGGGATCCATGAGTCACATGCTCAATCACTTCAAAGAGAGTTCTCTCTGTCTGTGACTGAATATTCTAACCTTTTGATCTTTCTGAGGCATTAGTGAAAAAGGTCATACAGTCACACCCTTGGCTTTCTTTCCAGACCATGCTTTCTTGACTATGAATATCCTAATGTTTGTGTCTTTTGCAATCTGAACAGGCTGAGAATTTCCCAATTCAAGTCCTGGTTACTTTTGCTTAAGCTCTTCCCTCAATTTATCTTTTTCTTCTTGTATCTTATGACAAGCAGGAAGAAGAAACCAAGCTACACCTTCAACTCTTTGCTTGGAAATATCAGCTAAATATCCAAGTTCATCACTTACAATTCTGCTTTCCACAATTCCTCTAAATTTTCTTAGTTTCCAATACGTATTTTTTCATTTCTTTCACAATGTTCGCCAATAGTGTATTTCTACCAGCAGTTTATGACGACTTAAATAGTCTCTTAGACAATATAGGTTTTCTCTACTGTGATCCTCATTTCCTTCTAAGTTCTCTGTAGCAGAGTCATTAACATCCAGATTTCTACTAACAGTGTGTTCAAGCTTTTTCTGTCAAGTTCCAAAACAGTGTTCTAACCCATTATTCAAGTTCTAAGCCACTGCTACATTTTTTGGTATTTGTTCCATTTTCTCTGGGAAAACACAACCTCAGAGGTAAAATAGTTTGAAGGATATTTTTCCTTTAACTATTTATCTCCTTTCTCTCCTGGTGCTGACAGAGATCAAATATTAGTCAAATGCTTCAGGTCAGAGATTAGTTATGGGGATTCTTTAGCTGAAAGTGAGACACTGATATGTTTTCATTCTCTTGAGAATAATAAATATGTTAGAAATTAGTGTTATTTAATTGCATATTGCCCTCCTCTTAGTAAAAATCAAAGATAAGAACACTGTTGGTTTATGTATGACTCCGTATAATTAAATCATAGAACCTATGTTTGTTGTCTTTTGCAAAAAATTGGAATAAATGTGAAACATTACAAAGAGAAATTTCTAGAGCTAATAAAATTTTTTCTTCAAGTATTCTGTCAATGTTCATTACAGGTTCATTTAAATAAAATATATAGGTGAAACCTACCCCACAACTTCTCCCAATTTATGCATTTCCATCCTACATGAGAAATACGAGATTAAAAATTTATAGAGCTCATGGGATGGACAAAAAGCAGAGGAGGCTATTTAGAAAAGGAGGGTACCAGATTGAATTCACAATCTGAATTCCCTACCTGACACTTGGATCTGAGAAATCATTTTTCATATGCATGGCTTGTTCTAGGAAAATTTGGGGTTTGGAAGAGTCAGAATTTTCCTTTAAAGCTTTCTAGTCTCTTGCTATCTGTCTATACCCCTCTTGTTGGGGATGTTCTCCTTGCAATGCTGTAGTTATTTGCTTACATATTTCATTACCCTCTGTTTGAAATTCATCATCTTGGTTCTAAGGATGTTTTCTCTGCTAGGTCATAATGCATGCTCTTGAATTTTAATTGGGTAAACAATCAGTGGTTAAAAAAAATTACTTGGCTTCATTCCAGCTTAAAATCAAACAAAATAACCAATCATCCAGTATTAACAAAATTGAAAGAAAAAGTAAGCAGAAAGTGGAAAATATATAAGGAATAGTCTGTGGCCAACTCCTTACCTCACCTAGAATCATAAAAGTGACTCCAGACATTCTTTTTTTTTTTTTAAAGATTTATTTATTACATATCTCCCCCCCCCCCCCCCCCAGGTAGTTTACAAGAAGAAAAATAAAAAAATCTAAAGAAAAATCAGCTGCCGAGAAACGGCCGCTGAAGGGAAAAAAACAGCCGGAAGGAAACAGCTGCTGAAGGAAACTGGAGAAACTCCTTACCGGTGTGCAGACGCAAGGGGCGCAAAGGTAAGTTCCGGCCTACTAAAAGTTCCGGGCTGAGTAAAACAGCGTGCCCAAAGAAGATAGAGGGAAATAATAGACAAGTTTCCACGAACCTATCTCAGGTCCACTCACAGGAGGGGGT
>PVKH010042668.1:0-10800 GCA_004027955.1 Chaetophractus vellerosus | reverse complement strand
AGAAGTCACATCTGAGTCCAACTCTATCACACTCAGGAGCACAAACTCCAAAGTAGGGCCACTGACAAGGCACCAAACTCTGGAACAATCTGTCATGACTGTAGGTCCTGGCTGTCTCCAGAGCTCTCAGGATCCCCACTATTTGGGGTAGTATCTAACTTGGCCATCTATGAGATCCTGCTGAGACATGCATAAGCATTACCTCTCTGATGTCTCCCAACTCACTTTGAAGTCTCTTAGCCATATACACTCATTTGTCTTTACCTTTTCCCCCTTTTATTCAAGGTCTGTTTCCAGTTGTATTACCAGCTGGTGCTTTGTAGTAATCCCTCGGTGCCAGGGAGGCTCATCCCTGGGAGTCATGTCCCAAGCTGGGGGGAAGGTAATGCATTTATATGCTGAGTTTGGCTTAGAGAGATGCCACATTTGAGCAAAAAGGGGACTCTTGGAAGGCAACTCTTAGGCACTCTCCAACACTAGGCTAAGTTGTAAATTCAAGAGCAAAATGCTCACAAGCATAGTCATCAACATCAAGTGCCCATCAATGGACCATCCTTCTTCACTAGTCATTGCTCCTGCACTTGGGGGATTGTTGCTGTTTCATTAGAGGATGTGGCAGAGCTCCCCAGGATGAGAATTAAATAATCTTTCAGTTGTTGTGTGAATCTCCACCCACTGTTGGAATGCTCCATGAACATTTGAACATATTTATATACCTTATATGTATGCCCAGGTGAACTTGCTCCCATGTATCCCCCATCACTGACACCCCACCCCATTGATCCTCCCCTGCCATAGTTGTAACCCTTCTTTGGTCTAAAACCTCTTCAAAAATGAAGCTAAGAATATTGCCAAATTCAATTAATAGGAAAATGAAATAATAGTTTTAAACATAAGAAACAAAATACATAATAATTTAGAGAATCTGAAATAAAGTAAAAAGGATTGGAGTATTAAAAAATGAAAAACATAAAAAAAAATAAAAATAAAAAAATTTTGATGTGTTTTCTTTCATCACTGTAATATCAGTTTTCTTGTATGTGCAGTGGCATTTTCTTCCATTTCTTCCCCAGTGTCTTACTTTTTTTTAAATATTGTCTTCAAAGAAGTTATTGGTCACAGTAAGGTTACATACAGAATATAGGGGACTCCCATATACCCCACATTCTCCCCCTTTTCCCCCTTCCCTATTAAAAATCTTTTCACATGTGGATGGTAGATTTGTTACAACTGATGTATAAATATTGAAACATAGCTACAAACCATGCTCAATGGTTTACATTGTGGTTTACATTTTAGACCATATACTTTTATAATTTTTAAATGAAATTTAACATGGCCTGTATCCATCAATGCATGATCATGCAGAACACTTCCATTGGCCCCAAATACCCCTCCTCAATCTCTTCTATTCCTCCCTCCCCCTCCCCTTGGGGCCCACGGAGACCACCAGCCTTCACTCCTTGAAAGACAAGATTCTTAGATACTTGTAACAATGCTAAGGGCTGGACACATTAGTCTGTCCTCTCCTATTAGGAACTGCCCATGCTCTTGACATGCATTTCAATCTGCATTTCCCTAACAGCTACTGGTGTTAAACATATGTCTTTTGGCCATTTGTATTTCCACTTCAGAAAAATGTCTGTCCAGTTCTTTTGCCCATTTTTCAGTGGAGTTGCTTGTCATTTTGTCAGAAAGTTGTATGATCTCTTTATATAATATGGAGCTCAATCCCTTATCAGATCTATGGAGCTCAAAGACTTTTTTCCATTGAATATGCTGTTGTTTTACTCTTTTGAAAAATTCATTTAAAGAACAATAGTATTTAATTTTGAGGTAATCCTGTTTATCTTTTTGTTGCTTGTCCCGTGGTTGTAAGGTTCAAGAAGCCACCACAAAGTACAAGAGCTAGAAGATATTTTCCTATATTTTCATTTCAAAGTTTTATGGTTCTAGTTTTAATATTTAGGTCCTTGATCCATTTTGAATTATTTTTGTATAATGTGTGAGATAGGGATCCCATTTCTTTCTTTTGGATATGGATATTCAGTTATTCCAACACCATTGGTTGAATAGACTGTTCTGACTCAGCTGAGTGTGCTTGACTGCCTTGTCAAAAATCATTTAGCCATAGATAAATAAAGGTCTATTTCAGAGTTCTCAATTAGGTTCCATTGGTCAATATGTCTATCTTTATGCCAGTACCATGCTATTTTTACCATTGTGGCTAGATAATATGCTTTAAAGTCTGGATGTGAGTATTTTCCACCTTCGTTCTTCTTTTTAAAGATATCTTTGGCTATTTGGGGGCTCTTATCATTCCAGATAAATTTGGTAATTGGCTTTTCCAATTCTACAAAGAAAGATATTGGAATTTTTTATCAGGACTGCATTAAATCTGTAGATCAATTTGGGAAGAATTGACATCTTAATGATATTTAGTCTTCCAACCCATGTACATGGAATATCATTCCATTTATTTAGATCATGATTGATTATTTTAGCAATGTTTTGTACTTTTCTGAATACAGGACCTTTATGTCCTTGGTTAAATTTAATTCTTTTAGTTGCTATTGTAAATGGATTTTTTTCCTAACTTCCTGCTCATATTGCTGATTAGTAATGTGTAGAAATGATATTGATATTTGCATATTAATCTTGTATCCTGCCACATTGCTGAAATTGTCTATAAATTCTAATAATGTGTTGGATTTTGGGGGATTTTTTAAGCATAAGATCATATCATCGGCAATTGGCAAAAGTTTTACTTCTTTTCCTTTTTGCATGCCTTTTATTTCTTTTTCTTACCCAATTGCTCTAACTAGAACTTCTAGCCCAATATTGAATAACAGTGGGAAGAGTGGGTATCCTTTTCTTGTTCCCAACCTCAATGGGAAAGCTTTCATTCTTTCACCATTTTGCACAATGTTAGCTGTGGGTTTTTCATATATGCACTTTATCATATTGAGAAAGTTTCCTTCCATTCTTATCTGTCAGAGTGTTTTTATAAAAAAAAAAGATGTATTTTTTCAAATGTCTTTTCTTCATCTATTGAAATGATCATGTGATATTTCTCCTTCAATTTGTTAATGTGGTATACTGATTGATTTTCTTAGGTTGAATCACCCTTGCATACTTGGTATAAAGCTCACTTGATCATGATGTATACTTTGTTTGATGTGTTTTGGGATTTGATTAGTATGTATTTAATTGATGATTTTTACACCCATATATTCATTAAAGAAATTGGTCTGTAATTTTCTTTTTTCATAATATCTTGACTTGGCTTTGGAATTAGGGTGATGTTAGCTTCATAGAATGAGTTTGGTAACATTCCTTCCTGTTCAATTTTTTGGAAGAGTTTCAGCAAGATTGGTCTTAGATCTTCTTTAAAGGATTGATAGAATTTACCTGTGAAGACACTTGGTCCTGAACTTTTCATTTTGGGGAGGTTTTTGATTACTGTTTCAATTTCTTTACTTGTAGTTGGTTTGTTGAGGTTTTCTCTCTCTTCTAGGGTCAGTGTGGTTTGTTCATATGTTTGCGGAAATTTCTCCATATCATCAACATTGTCTAGTTTGTTGGCATACAGTTGTTCATAATATCCTCTATGATCTCTTTTATTTCTACTGGGTCAGAGGTAATGCCACACTTCTCATTCCTGATTTTATTTATTTGCATCATCTCCCTTTTTTCTTTGTTAATCTAGTTAAGGATTTATCAATTTTGTTGATCCTCTTGAAGAACCAACTTTTAGTTTTTTAAAATTTTCTCTATTGCTTTTTTTTCTCTGTTTCACTTATTTCTGCTCTAATCATTTTTATTTCTTTCATTCTGCTTTTATTGGGATTGGTTTCTTTTCTCTTTCTAATTCCTTCAGGTGTACATTTAGGTCTTTGACTTTAGCTCTTTCTTCTCTTTTCAAAAAAATATTTAGGGCTACAAATTTCCTTCTCAGCACTGCCTTTGATGTATCCCATATGTTTTGATATGTTGTGTTCTTGCTATCATTTGTTTTGATGTATTTACTATTTCCCTTTTAATTTCTTCTTTGACCCACTGATTATTTAAAAAAATATTGTTAAATCTACATGTATTTATGGATTTTCCCTTTTTCCATCTGTTATTAATTTCCAACTTAATTCTGTTATGATCAGAAAAAGTGTTTTGTATAATTTCAGTGTTTTTAAATTTATTGAGATCTGACTTATATCTCAACATATAGTCTATCATGGAGAAAGATCCATGAGCACTTGAGAAGAATATATATCCTGCTGTTTGGCAGTGTAATACTCTATAAATGTCTATTTGGTCTAGGTCATTTCATATTATTCAAGCTCTCTGTTTCTTTATTTATCCTCTGGCCAGATGTTTTATATAATGTTGAGAGTGGAGTGCTGAAATCTCCAGCTATTATTGTAGAGATGTCTTGACAGTGTGTGTCTCATGAATTTTTAGGCACTTATGTTAGGTGCATAAATATTTATTATTATTTCTTCTTGGTGAATTGGCCTTTTTATTAATACATAGTAATCTGCATCTCTTCTAACAGTTTTGCATTTAAAATCTATTTTATCCAATATTATCATCACAACTCCTATTCTTTTTTGATTGCTATTAGTGTGGAATAACTTTTCCCAACCTTTCACTTTCAGCCTAATTGTGTCCTTGCATCTAAGATGAGTCTTTTGTAGAAAACAAATAGATGGCTCATGTTTTTTTTAATCCATTCTATCAGTCTATGTCTTTTAATTGGGGAGTTCATTCTATTAACATTCAGTGTTACTACTATAAAGGCATTACTTACTTCATCCATTTTATCCCTTGGCTTTCTGTTTTCTATATTACTATTTGTCTTTTAGCCCTTTCAATTTCTTTTACTTATGTTTCTTCATTTCTGTACTCTTCTCCAGGGCTCTCTTCCTTGTCTAAATTGACATTAGTTCATTTAGATGTACTCCTTCAATATCTTTGAATTATCTCTTTCTCTCTCTTTCTAATCAGGGTAGAAAATAAGAAATGCCACTAGAACAAACTGAGATTTAATAGTATTGATCTTATTCATAGCAGTACAGAATAGTGTAAGGTTCCAAGAAAAGAAAAGACACAGTCTAGCTCCAAGCCTAACAAAATGTCTAGGTGGGTTGTCAATGAGCAGTTAAATCCCCCTCTGAATGGAAACATTAAAAATTCTTCCCACTGTGCCTTTAAAAAGCCTCTTGTGTGTTAGCTTGGACTCTGCTGCCAGGCCTAGCTGAGACATTCCTCATCTCTCGCCACTGAGATTCTCTAAATGTCTGTCAGCCAGTTGCAGCATTTGCTGAATAGGTCAGCATTACCTCATGCTCTTATAAAAGGTGGCAGAAACAAGCTAGTTGTCTGTTTCCTCTGCTTATTATTTATTTTAGGCAAATATGAGTCCTTAGGTTTGAGAAACAGTGCTGATGGTAACTAGAGCACAGAATAATAGCCTAAAGGAGGTGAAGGGGATGAAGGGGAGGGGTTGGCAGCCATTTCTCACTTGGGAAAGCTTGAGAAGGTGGGATGTGGAAGGGAGCAGGGAGGAAAACTTGAGTTAAAAGAAAAATCCAACTATGCTTCTGGGATTTTTTAACGGAGGCAGAATACTGACTAGTTGAGCAAATTAAATTCTTTCAGGGGTGTCCAGATAAATGATTGGTTTGCATTCAAGCAGAAAATATCATTATTTCTGGCTTTCTGTTATGCGAATTAGAAAAAAGAGATGACAATTTCTTCTCTGAAACCTGAATATATGAAGGAGATAAGAAATGTACAGGAAAATGAGGGAGAATTACCGCTAACTTTTTATTTTTCCTAAAAGAAGGCATATTTGGAGAGAAAAACATTTGTTTAAATGCTAAAATAATGAAAAGTGGAAAGAAATATGTATTCCCTTACTCTAGGAAACATCTCTCCTAAATTGTGCAAAAGGTTTGGTAAAGAGAAGAGGTAAAGTCTTCAAGCAGTGATTCAGTCTTTCTGAGGTGCATTCACAGCTGGATATAGGTAGCTTGTGGGGGCTGCTGGTATTCAGGATGGTTGATGCCAGCGTTTAAATTGTTTATATGAACCAGAACTTCCTTCACTTATCTGAAACTGAGCAATATGAATACGAGTCCCCTTTAATAATCTGAATATCTTATGAAAGAAAATATATGAAAGGAAACAATTTGTGTTTGTGAAGAAATTTCTCATCAAGTTTGAATTTGGTGACAGAAAGATGAACAGATTCATTCTGACCCCTGATGGAAAATCACAGTAAAAGCATCTTTATATATTATTACATGTAAATTTAGTATGCTGAAATTCAGTGTTAGTTTTAAACTACAATGCTTGTATGTGTTATAGCTATAGATTCTATATTAAAAGGAAAAATGGGTCTCTTTAACCTGGGGTAGACTTTGGTTTATGGTATTTAAAGAATGTCAGAGTGACTTCCCCCCCCCTTGTATCCTTATAGCCTATGAGATGAAGTATCCAAAAAAATTTAGAGAGTAACTTAATTACAG
This sequence comes from Chaetophractus vellerosus, assembly GCA_004027955.1. Taxonomy (NCBI): domain Eukaryota; kingdom Metazoa; phylum Chordata; class Mammalia; order Cingulata; family Chlamyphoridae; genus Chaetophractus; species Chaetophractus vellerosus. Next base: position 4,270 of record PVKH010042668.1, on the reverse strand, counting down.
ATGTACATGTTGAAGTTGGAGACTCATTTGTTAATATAGCAGGTTTTAATATGCAATATGAGGTGGAAAAGAGAGGGCAAGATAAAGAAGAGAGCAGGTAGAGAGGAAGAGAGGAAAAAACATACAAACACACATACAAACATTAAATTTATTAGACATAAGATGTAGAATGCACACACACGTAGTATACATATTTAAATACATAATTAAATATCAGTATAACATCAATCAGGATTTGAATCTTGGATTTGTTGTATATAACGATATAAACATGGGCAAGTTAGTATCTGTGAATTACAATTTCCTCATGTAAAATAAGAATAAGTCCTCACTCACAGGGTTGTTTAAATTACTAAATTAAATGAAATCACATGTGTAAAGTGTTTAGCATTGTTTAATCCCATATATTTTATCAATATCAGTGCATGAGAGTAAATGTGTGAAAGTAAGGATGAGAATGCCTGTATAATGAGGTTGTTTAAACGGCTTCAAGGAGACTGGATTGGTTTGATTTTTCACAAGTACACATGTCTTTTGTTTTGTTTTCTTTATCCAAGTGCAATTTTGGACTAGGCTAATGTTTCAGTTGTCTATCCATCATACACACAAGAAGACCTGGATATTGCCATGGCAATGGGGAAGGCTGGCCTGGATTCCTTACAATGTGAATGCTTCAAAACAAACAAATTTGCGCTAGGGGCCCACACAGCCTATTTAAATCAGCATTAATAGCTCTGAAGATCAGTGGCTCTTTTATCTGCTCTGTTTGCAACAATTTTCTAATGATAATTAAAAATGCATGGTGTTTGCCAGCTATTCCAGGGCTGCCTTCATCAATACAGAATGATAAGAGTGGGAAGAACACTAAGATAAGTATCCACATAAGCCATTTTTGATTGGGAAAGTTAAAGAAGCTTAAAAGAAAACCAGGACAGAGAAGAAAATGGTTTTGATCTTGGGGAGTACTAGTATTACGTTAATTAAAAATCCCTTTAACCAGTTGCTGAGATAGGAAAGATATTCATTTTTTTTTAATTGTATGGAATTTAGTTAACATATGCAATCCCTTAGGGCTCTGGGAGAGTGGGTGTATGGACCCCTGAAATTTTAGACAATATTGTGAGTTCAGGCCTGTGATGCATTTTTTTCCTCAAAAGAAGATCAATATCTTTCAACAGATTTTAAAGTGGTTTATTGCCTATAAGATATTATTACAATAATCATCATCATCATTCACAGCCTTTTCATTTAATTAGGTAATTGAATTTAAAAATTAATATACTGGAAAGTAATTAAAAATATATTGCAAATGCAATCAAAACTAATAACTCTACACCTGGAAATTTATCCTAAGTAAACAAGCCATTAGAAGAAAAATCAACAAACAAGTATGTATCGCTTAAGATAGCTTTACGCTGTTTCAATGAAAATAAAAGTTATAAAAATAGGAATATTTCTCACCTCACCTAACAAGAAGTATTAAGACAGAGGTTATATGGTTAGTTAAATCAATAATATCATTATGTACCCCGGTCACACCTACACCTCCCCCCATACCACCCCAATCTTTCTGCTCTAACTTCTCCATTTATTCACTTACCATTTATGACTGGGCTCCATCATGGTACCAAGACGACTCTGGCAGTTCTAGGAACCACATGCAAACAGCAGTGAGATGATTCTCTTTATGTGTCTTCATTTAACATTTTAAAATCTTTCCCACAATCTCCTCAGATGATGTTTCTTCTGTCTCATTGTGAAAATTGCATTACTTGCACTTGCCTAAGAGAATCATAGATAAGGAAAAGATCAGATTCATTCCCTAGCCCTGATGAGATTCCCTGCCTACCTTGAAAGATAAGGTTGCTGAGAAGAGAGTGAAAAGAATTAAGAGATCTCTTAGCGCAAAAGAAGCTGGGCAATGGCCATTGCATAGACAAGTAAAGTATCAGCACTGGACACAGTGCATTCTCTAGGGAATTTCTGTTATTGAAAACTTTATTTTTTATAGTTAAATACTTCACATACATGGACAAGAATTGATAGTAATATAGTGAACACTTGTATATCCAATTATTCAGCCTTATAAAGTATTGACATTGGCTCAGATCTACATTTAAAGAAAGAAAATTACAAGTATATTTGCCCACCTCTCTGTAACCAACAGAGATCATATTCCCTTCGCTTCTTCCCCAGTTGTGACTATTATCCTGAATTCCTTGTTTATCTTTCACACGCTTAATTTTATATTGGTGCTACATATTTATGTATTGTAAAGATACTCTATATATTCACTTGTGGTTTTTATTCTTTGATAAAAAAATAGAACAAATAGGTTTCTACAAAAGAAAACTAATAATAATATATATTCCTAAGAATATTCCTAAGAAATGCAAGAACATTTTAGTTTTTTGTCTATCTAAACTTTGCTTCACCAAGCTCAGTTAAGCAAATTAATCAATAAAAATATGAATATATTTTGCAACTTATCTTTAAAGTAAATAAGCTGATTATAAATACTCTCTTGCTTCTGATATTGAAAGATTGAAGAACTAATCCAGTGAAGATCATATGCCTGCAGTTGATGACATTAACAAGAGCAAGAAACAAATGAACTCTAATCCCAGCATATAGGATACTGCCATACAGACAAAACTCTGAAATCAACGGATTTCTAAGTTATTACTTTTAAATATTTAATTTAAAATTGGGGTATGGTGGTTTAACACTTTGTACCCTAGATAAACATGTTCTTAAACTTAATCTATTCCAGTGGGTGTGAATCCATTATAGGTAGGAATTTTTGATGAGGTTACTTCAGTTAAAGTGATGCTCAAGTCAACCAGGAGTCTTAATCCTTTTACTGAGTCCTTTATAAGCATAATGAAATTCAGATAAATAGAGAGAAAGCCACGGAAACAAGAAACTGAAATTCAGGGGAACCTAGAAAAGAACTGAGAGACTAAGAGAGGCTGCATCTGCATTGCCATGTGTCAGAGGAGTCAAGGACCAAGAATCATTGGTAGCCAACCCCAGAGAGACAGTGTTTGGGAAGAGAGCATTGTCTTGACAACACCTTGATTTGGACTTCCCCTTAACCTCAAAATTTTGAGCTAATAAATTCCTATTGTTTAAGCCAACCTATTGCATGGTATTTGCTTGAGCAGTCAAGGAAACTAAAATAGGGACTAGTAGGAGTCATCACATAGTTCAGGAGAAAGTATTGGTATTGGATCCATCACCAGCTATATTCATCCTTCAGAGGAATTCCCAAACTGTGAGTATATCTTGTTTTGAGGGGATATGCTAAAGAATTTGTACCCCTATTTGCTGTACTGTCTGTACCATCCAGAAAATATATGCCTCTTTACTTTCTTTAAGATGTAGGGGTCAAGAATTCTCAATTCAACTGACTAATCTAGATAAGTTAGTTAAATTGGGCTAAATATCAATCCTCCTCTCCATAATTAATTTAGCTTGTTTAGGGACAAGTGGATCATGTCTTATTACACTATTATGTACAAAATATGTAGTAGTCAACAAACAATTCAAGATGAATAAAAGCCAATTCACTAATTAAGGAGGTCATTCTCTATGGGCAAAAACAATAATAATGAGATGTGATCTGTGTTGTCTTAAGTGACAATTGCAGGGTAAGAAGAGATTAGTGAAAGATTAGGGTCCATTGTGGGAGCCTAAGATTGTCTTTTGAGCTGGCTCCCAAAGAAAAAGTAAGAATTCACCAGGTAAAAGAAAGAGGAAGAGATTGTCAGGCAAATAAAATACACTTTTAAATAAGAAAAGCAATTCCGTTTGTCTACTCACCTCTTAAACAACTTGACAGTGCTCTTTTACTTGATCCACTAATTAGGCTTTTTTTTTCCAGTTTTATTTTATTTTATTGTTTTATTATTTTTAAAGAAGTATTAGATTACATAAATGTTACATAAAAAATATAGGGGATTCCCACATGTTTCACCCTTCCCCCTCCCACACTTTCCCACATTAACAACATCTGTCATTATTGTGGTACATTTTTTACAATTGATGAACACATATTGAAGCATTGCTACTAACCATGGACTATAGTTTACATTATAGTTTACACTCTGCCCTGCACAATTTTATTGGCTATGACAAAATGTATAATGGCCTGTATCTATCATTGCAGTGTCATGAAGGACAATTCCATTGTCTGGAAAGATCCCCCATGTTATACCTATTCTTCCCTCTTCCTCCTCCTAGAACCTCTGATGGCCTCTGCCTTTAT
>PVKH010042667.1:0-10817 GCA_004027955.1 Chaetophractus vellerosus | reverse complement strand
GTTTTTTTTTTCTTTTCTTTTTTCCTTTTGAAATACTGCAAGGCTCATTCTTGGACTCTAATAGAGAGGGACTAGTTTGAAAGGATTCTTTTGCCGGTTCTTCTGCCTTCAGATATTGTCTCACATTGTAAATTCTCATTAGCAGCACAGGGAGGGTATTATCACTTTCTGCTGGAAGATTTGATGATTCTTTTCTTGTCAGGAGAATTCAGAAATCCTTGGCCTCTGGTGTGCCAATTCCTAATTACTGTCCCGGTGTTCTCCTGTCTCCTCAGAACCCAAAGTGTTTTGGTTGAATGATTACACAGCACCTTAAATAAGTAAATACATGAGTAAATAAATGTATTTCAAATACATACATACAGACATACATAGATACACGCATTCATAACTTGATAGAGGTTACATATGTACCATTGAAACATCCTATTGAAATTTGCATCTTCTAAATTGGCCCAAGCAGATTTATTTTTTAATTATAGGGCCTCACCTCTGAGAAAACAGTTTATCATTAACTTCCAGTTTTATTAAACAGATCTTTAAGAATGCTTACAAAAAAAAATAGAAATATACAATGTTTGAATAAATAACACATCAAGGAGAGTTCTTTTACTAAAAGTAGTGTCCTCTAAAATTACCAAAAATTCTACTGAGAAAAATGTTTATTTTATAGCCAAATATATTGATTTTAAAAAATAAACAAATATGTATAAATTCTTATAGATAATATAGAATTTCAGAAATCATCTTCAGATTCTGGTAAATTTCAAAGCATTACAGACTGCTTGAGGATCTAAGACTAATACTGGAAGACCCATTCTTATGGTAATAGTCTAGTAGTATATAGATTTTATATAACATTCTCATGGACCACACTTTTGCAGGCTGTACAGCTACATTTTGAAAATATGTTTGGTCTCTTCTGCTCACTGCCATTCCAAATGGCAATCACTTGGAGAAGCAGGGGCTCAGAAAAAATTCTTTTTTTTAGAATAAGAAAATCCTTGTTTCTCTGGGACCTGGTCACCTAGGGCCAGATTTGGAGACACAAAGAGGTCCAAGCAGATGCCTTGGTGGCCAGTAAATGGTTTTCACAGCTAGCATGGAAAAAACAATTACACCTTAGATGCCTCTTTATCAGGACCTATTACTCTGCAACTCTCTAACTTTTTAAATCTCTGAAATGTTTTCAAATATTGTTAAATATAGTCTAGCCACATGTTAGCCGGCCATAGATAGTTAAGAGAAATTTCATTTGTCTACACAAGCCTGGTGTTAGAAAGGAAATATGTAGAAGCCCTCTGGCTCCCAACCAAAACCAAGGAGGTAGTTGCAGTGGTGACTAGGAAAAATACCCAAGGGGGAGTGAAGCCAGGGGAAAGTGTAATAGGCTGCTTGGTCTAGTTGCCTCACCCCTGTGGTGTTCTTTCAGCGGGAACAACCTGGAATACGTTTTATTTTTACTATGGTATTAGCCCCCATTTAAACATCCCAAATGGCAGCTTGCTTGTCATTTAAATGATGGTATTCTAGCATTAAGATGTGGCAAATGCTTCTTTAAGAAATGATGTTGTGGGGCCGGCTGGATAGCCCAGTGGATAGGGCACCGGCATACCACATGGGAGGCCCCGGGTTCGGTTCCCAGGGACCTCTCCTAGAGGGCAGACCGCCTTGAGAATGGCAAGCCGCCATGGGCGGGCCAGAGCCGCCGTGGGCAGGGCAAAAAGCTGCCATGGACAGGCAAAAAAGCTGCCACGGGCAGGGCAGGTCGCCTGCGAATGGAGCGCAGCCAGCCACCCGCGAACTGAAAGCCGGCCGTGAATGGAAGCAGAAGCCACCACAAGCGGGGAAAGCCGCGCCTGCGCAGTGACCAGTCTTGGCGTGTCGCCGCAGCAGGGGGGAGGGGAGATATGTAATAAAATAAATAAATCTTAAAAAAAAAAAAAGAAATGATGTTGTTATCCAAAATTAGGAGACCTTTTACTGGTTCTCAATTTATGAACAAACATTCGGATTTGCTTTGGGGGTTTTATGATTTCTGGTTTACTTATGGCCTTATTCATTTTTTAGTTCCTGTATTAGTCAGCCACAGGGGTGCCTTTTGAAATATACCAAAAAGTGGTCGGTCTTTATAAAGGGTATTTATTTGGGGTAGAAGCTTACAGTTACCAGGCCACAAAGCATAAAGTTCTTCCTCACCCAAGTCCACGTGTTGGAGCAAGACAGCTGCCGACGTCTCCAGGGTTTGGGCTTCTGGGTTCCTATGTTCCTGGGGCTGCGTTTCTCTCCAGGCTTAGCTTCTGTTTCCTCCACAAGTTCAGCTGTAGACCATGAGGCTCTCTACGCTTTTGCGTCTCTCCACAAGGCCAGCTGTAGACTATCAGGCGAACGGCTCACTTATCTTCTCCTGGAGCGCTTCTCTCCAACATCAGAACTGCTTCTCAAATCTGCTTCTCTGATCACTGCTGCCTTTTGTCTAGCCTTTTATACTTGAGACCACACCCACCGAAGAGTGGGGCTCAACGTCCCACTGAAGTGGCAGTTAACTCCCTAATCATAACTTGATCATGCCAAAATGAACAGATCAGTTTACAAGCATAATCCAATTTATATTTTTGGAATTCATAATTAAATAAAACTGTCAAACCATTACACTTCCTCACTAAAAGTTTTCTATCAAGGAGGAAAAAACATATTTCAATGGTTTCAGATAATTTCTTAGGGAAGGGACTCTCTCTCTTTTGGAAAATATGCTGCACAGTTTTGGAAGATGAGACTCTGATGGGTGGAAAGATATAAGACAATAGTTCAAGAGTTTTCTTAGGAAATATGCAGTATTTTATTATAGGAAAACACACAGGAGAGCTGGAAAGGATCGCGAGGGGGCTAAGTGAGAATGTGAGAGCCTGCTGACAAGAGAAAGGCAGCCCCTAAGAAATAAATTGTGTTATGTTTCTTGAAGTACTTTTGAGGATTGGAACATTTATTTTGCATTGGTTTGACTTTTGATTTTGAAATCACTTTAGAATTACAGAAAGTTGCAAAAAATAGTTGAGTCCTCATATACCCTTCACTCAGCTTCCTCTAATGTTAGCATTTTGCATAAACTGGGTCCATTCAAAAAACTAAGAAATGATGACTGATGTGATACTGCTAATTAAACTTCAGATTTCATCAGTTTTTTCTTTTTGCTGTTCTAGGATTCAATTCAGGATCCAATATTGCAGTTCGTTGTCATATCTCCTTAGTCTCCTCTAGACTAAGACAGTTTCTCAATCATTCCTTGTCTTTCATGACCTTGATAATTTTGAAGAATATAGGTCAGGCATTTTGTAGAATGTCCCTCAATTTGGATTTGTCCTATGCTTTCTCATGATTAAAGTTATGTCATGAGTACCACAGAACTGATATGCCTATATTATTGATTTATTATAGAACCATGACTAATGATCTATATAACCATGCTAATCATGGATTCTCAGTACATCATATCAGGAGGAACAAGATGTGAATATTTTTCATTTCTGGTGATATTGATCTTGATCACTTTGTTAAGGTGGTGATTGTTGACTTTCCCCACCATAAGATTACTGGTATGTTTTTCTTTTTAATTAATAACTATCATGAGGGAAATGCTTTGAGGCTATTCAAACCTCATTTCTTCTCAAATTTTCACCTTCTAATTTAATAGTCATCAGTGGCTCGTGCCACAACAGTTATTACTGTGATTTTTGCCTAATGGTAATTATGTATTTTCCTTATTTCTTCTATATTTGTTAAGTGGAATTAAAACATTTATTTATACAATCATTTATTCTATCATTATGAACTCATGGATATTTAATTTATTTTATGGATTTTAACCCAATATTCTTGCTGTTTATTGATCAAATTGCCCAACATTTGCTATGGGGAGCTTTTTTACATTGGCTCCTATTTTCTTTTAACATATCCACCCTTCAATTTTTGAATAATTCCTTACTTTTTTGCCAACTCTACTAATGTTACTCTCCTTACCAGTGTCCAGTGGCATCTGCCCATATAACCCATTTCTTACAGTAAGTACCCCTCTCTCCCTAGACCTCAAGTCAATTAGTTACCCTGTGATCACTGATGGATTAAAAAAAGTTATAAACTTGTAAAATTCCTACTTTTGTGGTTACTGTTGTTGTTCTAAAGGTAGGAGTGACATTTTCCCTAGTTCTCTATATCCCATGCAAGAACCAGACATTGCAATTTTAAAGTATTTCCATTTCCACTTTGTAACAGTCTCATAATTATGTCTAAACATATTCTAAAATCTCATCATTCACACAAATGCCATATATGGATGATTTTTAAAGATTTCAGAAATATTGGGTCACAACAATGAAAGTATCAAGTGAAAGTAGCAGATCTGTGAGAAGTGAGAGCAGAAATGTGGAACAGAAAGTGGACTATAGGGATATAAGTCTTCAGAAATGTGTAGAGACCTTAGGGAGGGCATTTGTAATTCCTGCAAAATAATTGATAGGGAGCTTGACTCAATTGCATTTGAATTCCAAAATATGGATACTTTAGCTAATATATACATCTTAGATCACAATAGCACAGAAACATGAAAGAATACCCAGTGCTGTCATAGAGGAATAATATTTTGTGGAATTTCCAAATTGATATGAAAACATATTTTCTTTTACTTTTTAAAAACTTAGCAAGCAGTAGACATGTTATATATATTATACAAAAATATAACTTTTCACTTTTCCTGGGCCACTACATATCTATATTCAGTTGATAATATCTAATGAGAATAGACTTCACATCATCTTTGACATGTACATGTGAATACAGATATTAAATTGGTTTTAAACAAAAGAAGCCATAATTAGCATGGTTATATGGGATTATTAGTCACGGTTCTATAGTAAATCAAAATAATATAGGCATACATGTAAATACATGTGGGCCAGCACTTGTCATAAATATTTGTAATTCTATACCATATTTCCAAGATTTTTTTATCATGAAAAATGTCATTAGAAAAATAGAATGAAGTGATTAGTTTCTTATAAATATATAGAGAGAAATCTGTTAATTTTATTTATAATCAGTTATACATTTAATACATGTGTACATTTAATGAAATTATATTAAGAAAGTAAAATTAAGCAGAAACTGCAAAGGAAAAGTATAGACATAGAAGACATTCTCAGATTATAGCTCTTATAGTGTACATTATCAGGATTTTATCTTTAACAAAATATTTTAATTAGTTAAAAATGAACATTAAATATGAGATCTTCAAACATGTATAGAAACCGTATTTAGTAAAACACAGACTTCCTTGAACCTTTATATAGAGAGCAAGTTATTTTGGATGATGATGTTTTCTTTATTAAGACATATACTCCTTTTGGCACCAAAGTGTACATTTTTAAACTTAAAATAATTTACTAGAACCAGCTTTTAAATTGTATCTGGTGCTCCTTTACCTTACCAAAGTGATCTAAATATAAGTTTATCCTTTCTGCACAGGGAGGTCACAAACTCTAGAGCAGGAATGGTGCCATGTAACTCTAGTATAGACATTCAGTAGATGCTAAGTGATGATGTTACAGAGCACTCTTTGTCAGTATTATGACCAAACACCATTGTACTATGCTGTAATACAATGATTTGATGAAGGTGTCCTAATATAAGCTTGAAAGCTTGTTCATTAATTGAAAGGCCCCCATTATCTAAATTCACAGTCTCCTCTGTGATAGATTTCTTTCTCTTGCGATCAGACCAGCAGATCTTCTGCCTACTTCTAATTTACTGTTTAATGGGGAATGGAATTCAGGTAACCTAACTCACTTTAATTATGTGCAAAGTAAAAGTAAATAGTTTCTCAGTCACATCTGAAAGACACTCTTGTGAATAAGATGAATGGGGTTCTGGAGTTTGTTATTTGAGTTGCTCACAGTCATTATAATATTAATTTAAGTTTTCAATTGTTTTATATAGCTTAGTTTTAAAATATGAGGAGTTTCTATATTGTGAAACTTGCTAGAATAAAAAAGACAAAAGTATATCAATATCCTGGAATGATGGTACAAAGAAATCACAGTGTAACCAAATTGATATTAGTCTAAATCCTTAAAGAATTTACATTTTAAAAATCAAATAATGGGACTCTTTAGATATAGCTTAGCTATTGTTTATTTTTTAATGGTCATTTCAGTTGAGTGTTCAATATGAGTAAATAATGTGCATTCATGTTCTAAAATATTTAATGCCATTTTCAGCTTTTAAAAGTTTAAACATAGTACCTGAAGAAAGGCTATTACTGTGTTTGGTGTTCTTGGGTTGTTGGAATTCATCTAGACTATTGCTCTCAACTTTTAATGTCATTTTATAAAAGGGACAATAACACTTGAGGCACTACCATAGAAAGATCTTGATGCTGGGCATCTGGATAACAGGTCTTTGGAAGAAATGTCTGACATTTAATAGTTTTTCATAAAAGAAATAAGTGAAAAAATAAAAGATTTTTTTAACATTATTAAAAACATTTATTTTGATGCAGTCCATCATAAATAACTCAGGAGAGATTCCACTCAGCCTCAGAAGCATCTGTTAAGTAAGAGCCCTGTGCCACCCAAATGGTGAAAGTCTGAATGAGGTCCCATTTCTTATCCCAGCCGGCGTGCACACTTTCCGTGTTTCTCATGTCCATGATTGCTTCCAAATCCAGATGACCAAATAGTCCTTCATCCCCAAAGTAGGCTCAAAACAGTTGGTTCAGAGTTAAGAGTACTGTTACTAGCATCTGATTATTATTTTTAAATAACTGAAAGTTTTCTTGTGGAAAACATTAAAACTGAAAGGTTTCAGTTTTAGAGTGCAAAATAAGGACCAACATATAGACATAACAGTGACGGGATATAAAGAATTGCCTAATAAATAGCTCTTTCCAAAAATATGATGGGGCACCTCAAAAGGTAATGTGTGCCTGTTAATGAGCCAACAGTAAGGGATCATAGGGGAGAAGGGCTGACAATTCAAGTAGAATCTCATAAGTTAGTTGTACCTGATCAGGTCATTAGGGACTTGGGTCTGGACCTCACTTTGTAACACAGACTCAGTAGTGTTGTTGTCCCTAGAGTTGATTAGGCTTTTAAAGATTGACTTATGCTAACCAAATTCACAAGACTGTAATGTGTAATTTAAAAATTATTATATTTTATCTTTAAGGTGATCAATATATTCATGTATGTTCTTTACTGTAAGATAGTCTATTTTTGGAAGCCAGCTTATAATCACCCACCAGTTTTGGTGAACAAGCAGTCTGAAAAGAGACAGTAAAGTCACAGTCTTACTGTTAAGACTAAAATATACATTACAAGAACATATGTGGCTACCATGCTAGGGTTAAACCTGTCAAACAGATTGGGATATTCCTGTCATTTGGGGCCATGAAAAGCCACCTTTCACCAGCGCCGTTCTTTAGAAGCTCCATGCAGATCAGCACCTTTGAGTTAAGAACCTTTCTCTTTAGAGAAAGACTTATGTTACAGCCACATTTATTTACATTTTTATCTCTATAATACATGTTAAACATCTTGAATGAAATCGTTACCTATGGGTCTTCAGCCACACTTATTTATGTGAGGTTTACTTTTATAAGTTGTGAATCTTATCCATTATGCTTTTATTTTTACTGGTTCAATTTACTTAGACTACTTCATATCTTAGACCCAGAAAAACAAGCTTTGAGTCCTCAGGCATGTCAAAGCAGAGACTGTAGCATCACAGGTCAGGGCTTGTGGCACATGGAATGGTATTTTAGATTAAGAGAATAGACTATATATGGCCTATAAAAGACCTTATATGTCTATAAAACCAGAACTTAGAAAATATTATTTATTTACCTATTTTTATTATGAAACAATTAAATATGCATTAAAGTTTCAGCACTAGTTCAAATAACATCCATAATGTTATGACCTAGATATAAATGTTTTAATAAACTGTCAGAGCAACATCATAGCATTTGTTGCCTAAATATTTCAGCAGGCATCTCTGAAAACAATGGATATTCTCTTATATCACCACAATATCATCATCACATCTAAGAAAATTAACAATAATTTCCTAATATTACTGAATATACAGTTATATTCAAATTTCCCCATTTGTCTACCAAATATTTTTATAGCTTTTATTTTTGTCCTAGAACCAGATCTCAAACTGGGTTCATAAATAAAACATGACTGTTTTTTCAAGACTGAAATTAACCCTATTACTAAAAAACATATTGAAAATGAAACCATAAACAAGGAGGTATGTTGTAAAAAGAACAGTGGCGAGAATCCCCTGCATTTTAGCAGGTGAACACATGTCCCCTACAAGTCTCCTTTCCATGGTTATGAAATGCAGATAATAATATCTATTTCATTATATTACTTTTATAATGAGATAATTTCTTAAATTGCTTAGCAGTGTGACTGACATGTAGGAAGCATGAACAAATGTTTGCCACCATTATTATTGTTACCTTTAGAACACAACAATCAAGTAAGTCTGATAATTTTATAGCTATCTCTGGGTTTCCACCCAACTCCTGAAAATTATAAAGTTTTAAAATAAAATATGATCATTTTATACCCAAAAGGGACCAGGGTTTAATAGTGTTATCTTTTGAGTTATGAGGAAATGGAGAGCTCATTAAAACTAATAGATTTATAAATTTTATTTAAAGGGCCATACATTTAAAAATGTAGAAATGTATAGCACTCCTTAAAGCAAAGTCCAATTCCAATCCCTATATGTCATTTTCAAAATATTATAGAAAATTGTTCATAATGGATTCTCAGGGGTATCTTTGAATTCACAATTTAATATGCTTAAATAACAATGCATAAACCTTTTTCATGAAATTTTTTCTTTAAATTTTAATTAGGTCAAATTTTTGCTGGCAGCACTTCAGATTTTCTAAATTCCATCAAAATGCTCTGCTGTTTACAGTGTTGAAGTATTAAAAACACACTCATTTCCCAAATGCTTCTAGGCTTATTAAAACACACACACACACACACACACACACATAAATGCCTCTATTAATTAAATTAACTCGAGGTAAGAACATGAATTCTCCTCTTACAATTGTTTTCCATTGTTATACATGATGTATAAAGTATTAAAGTTTATAAAACATTTGATTTATGATCTTGAGTTCTAGCCAACCGCCCACATGAATGTTATAAATTGTTTAGGATTTCCCTATTTTTTTCATGAAAATATTAGTAATTGTAGCTCATTTATTCATGAAATACTATTTCTGTGTTCCATCCAGTTTTATGCATAGGGAAACTAACAGAGTTATATGATTTGCGTAAGAATTAAGTTTCAAGAAAAAGTTATAGGTAATGAAAGCAAAACGATTTTTATAGGAAGAGAAATACTCGACACATGTATTTAATCCACAAAATTGGGGAGTACTAATAATAGTATTTTCTTTAGAGGGAAGATTCAAGTTAAAAATATATTTAAGGTACCTAGAAGACTATCTGCCATATAGAGTGTTAGCTCTTTTTTTATTGTCTTTGGCAACAGATCCCAAAGTCAGTTGACATAGAATATAATCTCTTTCAGAAGACAGTGATTTAAAAAGCCTTTGACAGCTATTTATATCAGAGTTCTGCTCTATAAATCTGAGCAGATGAGCTGGCTTTAGCAGAACTCCTACCTAACCTGATTTGTTTGAGTTTCATACCTCAGTTTCTTAATTTATTCTGCACAGAATAATCCAATAAAGAACTTTCACCCAGATTCCTACACATCAAGTACTATCTCAAATCTTGTGAAAATTCATGGTGATAGAAATTCATTGATGGCATACAATAAATCATTTGCAGAAACACTAAAAAATTCAGCAAAGTTGTCTGTCAGTAATTTAATGCTTCTGTTGTTACCATTATGGAAAAGAGCCAGACTTCTCAAGAACTTTTAATTTTACAAGCCATTGATCAACTTTTGGCCCTTATCTTGTCAGAAGTAAACTGCTGATTGTATTTTATCATGTGAATTGAGATATTATTAAGGAAATTGAGTACAAACAATGAGATCCCTGTCCACATCAGGGTCAGTCTCTGTGATATCCAGTAATTGGCATTGCTCCCTGTGGGGCAGGTAGGTAGCAGATGCAATTTCGGTCATTTTGTATCTGGAGAGAGTTGGACTGGAAGGGTAAGTTGACTTCTTCAAGATTGTATTGGAAATCTGTGTCATTCCAAGGTACAGAAGTTGGAATACACCTAAGATCTTGACTAGCTTCAACTTTATTATGAAGATAGTGAGCAATTTTCCATAGCATGCCAGAGTGAGCTTCAACATTATTTATCAGGTCCAGCTTTGTAGATTTATTACCTCTGAGATGTACAAAAAGAAGCCTCATTTGAACCTGTCTGTAACCTATTATTATTTGAAAGTTTTTATGACAAATATTTTATGAGAATGGAGGGAATGATAATGACCAGTAGGCAAGTTGGAGAAAACTCATTTCTATTTTTGAGCTAGCTTAATGGATTTATAGCTTATAATTCACTTAAAGTGTTTGCATATTACTTTTTTTTAATTACATATCCCCCTCCCCCCCTTTCTGCTTGCTCTTGCTGTGTGTCCATTCTTCTGTGTTTTTCTATGTCTGCTTCTTGTCTCCCCCCGTCCCTGCGGCGACGCGCCGAGTCAGCCCTCCGCAGTGGCGGCTCGTTCCATTCGAGGGTGGCTCCATTCCGTTTTCACGGGTGGCTCCGCTCCATGTTTTGTGGGCAGCAGTCCTCCATGTTTTTTGC
>PVKH010042666.1:0-10798 GCA_004027955.1 Chaetophractus vellerosus | reverse complement strand
GCTGGGATGAGAGGCTACTGACTGTGGTGGCTGTGGGATTGCAGGTAGTTGTTGCTGAGTTATGTTCCTGAAAACATTTCAGCAGCTTTCATCAAAATCAGGGTTTGCCTGTGAGGGTGTTACACATATGTGTGAGCAGCACCTGTCAAGTGTGTCAGTGGGAGATTGAAAAATAAATATTAGAGTCCGTCCATCTCTCCTAGTCTCCTACTCTTTGTCTCTCCCTCTCGTGGGAAATAAACTGGCGCAGAGACAGCTGAAGGCCCATTCTTTCCTTCTTTCCTTCTTCATCCTATCCTCTCGAGTGGGACTTTCTGCTGAAAGTGTTCTGTATTTTTCCTTCACATATATTTTATACTTTTCTTAATACTAATGCTTGCTACCATTGTATGTATATTGGGCTTAGATAATATCAAGTAACTCGTGGCCTTATGGCTAGTCTTTTTTCACTCTCCATTAAAGAAGTCTTGTCTGATTCTCTAAGTACCATTGGAGTTGAGTGTCTTTGCGGAAGCCTCCGGGGGTGCCCCAGCTCTCATCCACTCTCCTCTCATCTGAACCCCTTCAGCATTTGCCAGGACATGTAAGTATTTATAGGCCATGCTGCCCTGCTCACAACCTGGCTGATTTTGCTGGTCTGTTTCCCATAGCTGGATCAGAATCTCTCTGAGGGCAACTGAGCTGCCGGTCTCATTCATCTTTGTGATTCTTCTGCCCCACCCCATAGCACAATGCCCAACTGGAGTGAGAGTTGCTACAGGATATTATTATTATTATCATTATCATTATTATTCAGTTTTCTGTGGGCAGTAAAGACATGAGGAATAAATTCTCTTCCTCTCATACTTGGCGATTTGCTTTGATAAGTGTAAGCAAATTTCACCCATTGTAGGCCCCAGGAGGACCCAAGAGAAAGCAAGAGATACCCCACACCCCTTCCTACCCACCCCCTGCCCCAGAACAACAAGAATCAATCCTACAGGAAGAGGACTGTTGACTAACTGGTGCATTTTATCCCCCTGACTTACAGCTTTATCACACTTATGGGCTGGGGCCAGCCAGAGGTTGGCTGAGAAAATCTTTCTTTGAGCAGATGTTTCAAAAACTGGTATGTCACAGTCACCTGCAGAGCTTGTTTAAACCTGAGATTCCCTGTGCCATGGCTAGAGTCTTATTTGGTGTGTTTGGGGCCAGCCTGGGAATCTGCATTGTTTCAATCCCCTCTTCTGGTGATTCTGACTTAGGCATGGAGAAGCTGCCCCCTCTTTCATCGCCCATTTTGCCATACTTCTTCCTATCATCTAACACCAACTTCTTTGGGGGCAAATTAATTTAATCCAGTGTTTTCCAAACTTGCCTCATAATCAGAATCACCTGGGGGTGCTTAATAAAACTGCCAATAGCCTGAGCCCCACCCCAGCCTTACTGAATCTGAATCTCCCAGGAAAAAAACTAGAATTTATATTTTTAAAACACCAATCAATGAAGTCTGGAAAATTTTTATGTAATAAAAGTAAACTTTTCCTTCAATATTATATTTTAAAAAATTTCCAACATACAGAAAAATTCAAAGAAGTTTAAATGAACACCAGTCTTCTCCCAACCTAAATTCTTCTGCTAGCTTTTTACTATACTTGCTTTATTGCACATCTATCTATCTGTTCATTCCATCAATCCATCGTTGTTTTTAAGGCATTAAGTAAATTGGAGACAGTAGTACATTTCTCCCTCAATACTACCACATGTATATTATTACCTAGAGTTCAATATTTCCTTACAGTTTTTTCTTTTGAGGTAAGATTTACACCAAATCTGAAGTGTGCCATTGGATGAGTTTTGACAAATGCAGACACCTGTGTAATCCCTAACCCCTCTCAAAATATAGAACATTCCAGAAAGTTCTCTCCCACAGCTTCCCAGACAATCCCTGCCCCAACAAGAAGAGACCACCACTTTTTCTGATTTTGTCCACCATATTTTAGTTTCGCCTTAACAAAAGCTTTAAAAAGCAGCAAAATGAAACAAACAAACAAAAAAATTCTACAAAATCATGTCTGTATCTCCAATACTTCAGATGCCCAAAGCAGAGGTGCTGCAGTTAGTGTTGTGCGGAGGCTCAAAGTGTCTGGCCCCTGCGTCTCCAGTTTCTCCCTGAAGCATCCTCAGCGGCGTCTCTCTGATGTCCTACCGCTCCAAGAAACACCTCTTGAAGGCTTGAAGGCGTTGCGCCACAGGCCTGCCATGGCAATAACTGCTTTCCTTTTTTGGTCTTTAGAGCGTTGCTTTATTCTGAGGAAACCTTGCTTTCTCCTTAAGAATCATTTTTCACTGATTCTCAGTTCCTGGCTACAGCTTGCAACAATAATTCTACAAAGAAGAAGAAGAACAGACCGTAGCTTCAGTTATTGTTTTTGGTCTGAGAAAGTTTTCTGGTTCAAATTTAGGCTCGTGGGTAACACAGTTTCATTTCACAATTCTCAATAAAGCTTCCTGAACTCTGATTGTATCAGCAACCCCCGGCTACTTCCCCACTAGCGCCCTGTAATATAAGCCTGCAATTTTCTCTGTGCGGCAGGGGCAGGCTTTATGGGCTGGGGGACGCAGCAGAGTCTCATCTCGCTGCCTGGTTGCCACAGGCTAATAGTGTGGAACAGAACTCACCCTCAAAATGTCAGAGAGGATGAAAGAACAGCTCCCGCCCCCCACCCCCAGGCGGCACTTCAGCAGAAAAGCGGGTGGTTGGTTCCCAGGTCCTCCCAGCCTTGAGTGCGCTGCCAGGTGCTTCTGGCTGGGTTGCTCAGCTCTTGGTTCAGCTTCCCAGGTCCTAGGACAAGGAACCTCGTCTTGTTCCTTCTTCCCACAAGATCCTTGCAAATGTTACTGCCATCGGCCCTGCTTCTTTTGGTGCCACTTTTCCACTTCCAATGCTGCTTCTGCAAAACAAGCTGCTAAATCATTTATACATCTGTGCGCACACACAGCAAAGAACAGGAGTTAGCCTGAACTGGGAGCCTCGTCTTAATCTGGGCCCAAGTTAGGGTGGTCATTTAAATTAGGGCCCATGCCAGAACACGATGGAGAATGAAAGGGGACAGTATAATAATTATGCAGATAAAACAGGAGAAATTGGGGCAGAGAGCCACTCTCCCTGGCACAAGGGCGCAGCCAGATCTGTCCTGGGTCAGCCAGGATCCTGATCCTGTTTTATTCTTTTTGGTTCTTTCTCTACCTAATTGCCCAGTCTGAGTCCTGTCCCTAACTTCTAGCTCTTTTATAATGAACAGCTTTATCTGCCAAGAGGCAGGCTGCTGTGGTTGTACTTAAAAGCAGATGCTCTGAAATAAAATGAACTTGAACTCCCATCTAGGCTCTGAGCCTCAGTTTCCTCGTCTGCAATATAGAGGTAATTTAGTACCTATATCACAGAATGGTGGTGAGGACTAAAGGAAATAATATATGACAGTGCCTTGTGATGCCAACCCCTATCCTCTTTCTCTCCCTTTTGTCCTTTTAATCTGGGTGTTCTTAGTACGAATATACAAAGCTGGATTTCAATGACTGCTGAATTGTTATGTAAGGGATTGTATGCCTGGTGAGCTTATCTCCACATCGCTTCCATTCTTCAGCTGCATGCCACATCACTGTTATTCATTTTAGGCAGCCAGTTATTGCTTCCAGAGCTCAAGCAGAGACTCTCTTGACCCTAACAGTCAAAGGGGGATTTAATCAGCCACAGCAAGAGTCATAACCACCCCAAGTGCCTTGAGTATCCATTTCTGGACAATGGTGTAAATGAGTAAATAAGGACATCTGAGAAGAACAACAGATGTATCAAGGCTCATTCTTCTGAGATGAAGGATGGTGTTTTCTTAACTTTTGGTACTTGATGTGCTTAATTATAGTTATCCATCCATGGAAATGTTGACTGAGCCTAAATCCCTGGTGTGAAATTTAAATGCCTCTATTACAATTAAAATGCATTTATGAGATATAAGTCTCCGTCCATAGAAGCATGAGTGCAGGAACTATGTCCATCCTTTATTTCACTCGAACTCTGAACTTCCATCCCACCAGGTCAGTGGGGAAATTCAGTGTGGGCCATGATGGAAGCTATCCCTGCATCCCAGATTTTTACTGAGCTGCTGGTGCATTCCTTGCAGGGGTCATCATCAGTGCTATTTGCAAAATATTTTCACCCTCTCTCTGCTTCTGGACTATGGTATGATTTCAAATCCTGAGTCCCTGGGTTGGATGGGGCCTGATGACCATTTCTGGAAAATGAGTTGGGTGTGGAAGTTAAAGTGGGGAGGGAACTTCTGAGACTCTGACCCTTGGCCCCATGAGACAAAAGTGGCAGCCTGTCTGAATCTCACTCGCCTCAGATGGAGCAGATCAGCATAGTGTAGTGGAAAAACCTGAGGCTGGAACTAAAATTCTGACCCTACAACTGACCTACTGTGGGGCCTCGGACAAGTAACCTAACATCCCTGAGTTATTATTTTCTCACTTATAAAATGGTTCAGAGTGCTGAACCACTCCATGGAGTGTCTGATGAGTAAGTGGGATCATCTTTGTTGCCCCCCCCCACAAAGTTCCTGGCACATAGGGGCCTAACAAATACAGGTTACCTTTTGCCGGCTGGTGTCATCTCACAGCTATCTTTGCTTAGATGCCTTGATAGAGGTGCAGGTGGCATTGGGCGCTGGACAGCTAATGTTTTCCCTCAAAGTCTGCCAGATTCTATTGCAGAGTTATGTCAGGACACAGAACCAAGTAAGACATTTACTGAAAAGGAAGCAGGCAGCTGCTGAAAATGCACTGGTTGTCTGCATCAGGTCTGTTATTTCAATGGACTGTTAAATGTCAAGTGAATGTTTTCCCCTTGCTTTTAGACCTCACCGAGATCATCCCTCTGTAATGCCAAGGAGAAGAGGTAGCAGTTGTGATTCAGTGCTGGCTGTACCCTGTATCTTGGAGGAGGCGAGCTAACCAGTTCTGTGTTAAGATAAAATCACATCCCTAGCCCTTGAGATTTCTCATAAATTATTTTATTTAAAACATGTATTAATTTACCCATTTGCTCACTCAAAAATATTTTTGAGCCCCTACTATGTATCAGGCACAATTCTAGACTCTAAGGATATAAGGATAAACAAGAAAGAGATACCCCTGCTCTCGTGGAGGTTACATTCTAGTGGTGGAGATGGACAATAAGTAAGATAGGTAAGTAAAATAAATAGGAAGTTCGAATGGTAAGGATTTAGACTAATACACACAAGAGCAATAAGAAATGTTGGAGTGAGGTTGACAATGTTAGATGGGGTGGCCAGGGGATGCCTCATGAGAAGGGGACTTTTGAACAAGTAGATGTCCCAGCATCTCCAGACTGTGAAAAGGCATCTCACACCCCCTTGGTGATAAACTCAGTGACCAGGATGTGCTTGTGGCTGGTACTGGGGAGAGTCAGAGAGGACAGCATGGTAGGAGTGCTTGGTGCAGAGATGACCATCAATGGGTGGAACAACATTCATTCATTCATTCATTCATTCATTCATTCATTCACAGTTATTTCTACCAATAATCTATTTATTGCATAAGGATTTTTAAAAAGTGTTTTTAAAAACACGACTAAGCCCTGTCCTGGGTGCTGAAGTCACTCAAACAGTGAGAATAACTAACATCAGGGAGTCTATAATCCAGCTGAGGAAAGGGACCCAGATAAATATTAGTAGTAGCAAACACTCAAAAATGTACTATCTGCCAAGCCCTATTTGAAGGCTTTCCATATATTGTCATTTAATTCTTACCACAACCTCATGAGATAAGAACTATTACTATACTTATTTTGCATTTGAGGAAACCAAGGGAATGAAAAGTTAATTGCTTGCCTCAAATCACACACAAAGCAAGTGGCAAAGCCAGGAATTTGAACTCATGCAATCTAGTTCCAAAGTCTATGGTCTTACTTACTACACTGCGTCTCTCTAAAAGCAAACTAAATTATTATAATATGATAGTGTGATATGTGCTAGAATAAAACTTGTACTTTTTTTCATACCGATGATATTTACAGAGATGGGAGTAACAAAGGTTACTGTAACAAAGGTTCAAAGATTAAGGTATGAGGAGAGGCAGCTCTTTTGTGCTCAACGCCCTGATGCTGGGGATGATTTGGCTTGCATAGGGAGAAAGGAGTTTGGATGTTGGGGCCTGGCAAAGAGCAGAAGAAGGAAGCAGGAGGGTCCATTTTCACACATCAACTCTGTCACCCTGTGGTAACTTAAAGTGTGTCTCAGAGGAACTGTTAACAGTGTTTGTTTCTGGTAAACACCTTTGTTCTTCAGCCTGACTATTTTTAAACTTTTCAAGCTGAGCTAACTTCAGGTGTGACATTTCAAAGCAGTTGCCCAGCTTTTGTTAGGTGAGTGATGAGCATGGGGCTAAGTGAATGGAGAGAACCTGAGAGAATTCATTTAGATTAAAGGAAACGATAAGTTAGAGTTTAGGAGTGGTACTTCACTCTGGTGAGGTTTGTTTAGTGCTGCAGAGGGTAGGAGGTGGGTGAAGTGGAGTGGAAGCCCCATTCTATCTTCTTTTCTCAATTTCTGAAATGTTGCTGTGAACACTGGCTCTGAACTCAGACTTGTGCTGGGTTCCTCCCCTCCCATATGCTTATGTTTGCAATGCAGGTGTAAGAGTTTCTGATGTATATTCATCTGTGGCATCTTTCAAAGCTGACTTTTGAAGACCATAGTTAGGCTTTCAAGAGGAAACATTTTTTAAATTTCAAGAGCTGCTCTATTAATAAACCAAGGTCTGGCTAGCTTGGACCCTAGAGCTTCACCACTGGCCATGGGCAGAGAAATTAGGCTCCTGAAAGCAGTATCCATCAACCAGCAATGAAGGCGAGAGGTCTTCCTGGGAGAGAAGATGGAGGAAGAGAGGCAGGAGGTCAGAAATTGTGATCCTGGCCCCCCATTGCAGGGGACAGTCTGTGGAGAGACCTACGGAATATACCCTTTGGTTTGGAGAACTTCCTGTTTGGTAGGACTTCCTTCTCATTTCTTGGGGTTCAGTCTGGAAAACATTGCAAGCCTCTGAGAAAAATCCTCATGCTCAATCTCAAGCTGGAAAAACTCGGTTCCACACAGGCTGTAGTGCAAATGGGCTTTCATTAGCATCTCTCAAGCTTCCCAGATGCTAGTGTGTCAAACACAAAGACTTCAGAGGCTTTCAAAAGGGAATGAGGCTGGCAGTTGCAGTGCATTGCAGGGCTGCCTAGAGCTTAGCTGGGACCAGGGGAGGCTTTGTGCTTTGGTGCACTGTACATTTCATCACCATGACTTCAGAGTTGGGTATCTCATTGCCTCCCCCAAAACGAGCCAGCCAGGAAATCCCAAAAGAGTAACACTTGGTCTTGAGGCTCTTGCCTCATCATCACTATGCTACCATACTAAATTCCCCTTGGATTCAATGGCATCTTCAGAATATAAAAGCCAGAGAAGGCTGAGGAGAGACAGTCCTGATTAAACTTTGAATTTTCTAAATATTTACTCAAGACTATTAGTAGCCCTTTGATACTGAAATATCCATTGGAGAGTTTCAGGTCCTCATGCCCTGTCACCACTCAGCACGATGGGACTCATAAGAAACTTTACCTCAGTTATAGAACATAAAGAATGCTGCTTTTTGGGGCACATGTTAGTGTAATGTCTAAATTGTTGACACTACACTTTAATTGAAATTCGACATGAAACAGAAAGCAAGGCTGAGAAGGGGTGGTGGGTGCCAAATGAGTGGGGCAGACAGTCGGTGTGTTGGGAGGTCTGGGAGAGTGTGATCTGTGAGTTCTGACCCGAGGAAAGCCCCCTGGCAAAGGAAGAGTTGAACTGCCTAGAGGAACAAGCAAGATTGTGGGCAGTTCACATATCCTTCAGGGTCTCTTGACTGGAAATTGGGTGTATTCTGTCCAGTTTTTTGTGTGATATCATGGATACCAAAAAGCCATGAAGACAGTTTTAAAAAAATCACAAAGCCTCCTGATGGCTTTTCCCTTTCCACACATCTAGAGGTTATCTCACTGGTGGATCCTTGTGCTTGACACAAAACGGAGATAGGGACACAGCTGCTGCACGTGTTTCTTGCTGAGATCTACAGGGTCCCTGTGGGGTACCTCCTTCACGCCTGAGGCTGATCGACACTTCACAGGCACTAGGTACCCTTGGAGGAGAAGGTAGTGGGTGGGTCAGAGGGCTGGGCATGGAGTGTGGAGGCTGCTCTCTGGGGAAAGAGAAAAGGCTATGAAGAGCCCTTACCCACTGTCCTGCAAAGAAGCTGTCTTGGGTGCAGGCTCTCTCCTGTCTGCTTTTATGGTCTCTGGGGTCCATCTGGGCTGGCCCTTAGTGATGAAAGCCTTTTTCATGAAACAGACACTCTTTTGTCTCATATGACCTTACTGGAAAATGGGTAAAAAGCCATCACTCCCCAGGCAACAGAAAAGCAAAGTAGAGCAGGTTTTCCTCTATGGTCCCTTGCATCTTTTCTTCATTTTTTAATTATAGAAAATTCAAAAGTAGAGGAGTGCAGAATAATCTACTTAACATAAATGCTTTCATCCCCAGAATGAATAAATATTGATGTTTTGTCATATATGCTCCAGCTTTAAAAAATGTTATAGAAATTAAAATTTACCTTTTGTAACCATCATAATTCCACCTTTTTCTCCCACCTCAGAAAGAACTATTATGAAGTTTGTGCTTATCTTTACTGTCCAAGTCTCTATTATTTATGAATTCAGAAACAAAGTTATTATGTGTTCTTAAACGTTTTCATAAATGATATCATATCAAATATACATTCTGCAACTTGCTTTTTCTACTCTGTAATTTTTTTGTGATCTTTATATGTTAATACATGTAAAGTGCATTTATTTTAAATTCTATCTAGAAATACATGAATGTATTTTTAATCCAATTCCCTATTGATAGACTTTGTGATTCCAAAATGTTGGGATTACAAACAATGTTGCAAGAAACATCCTGTCTCCCATTGCACACATACAACAGTTTAATTAGGATCTAAAGCTACAAAGGGAATTGCAATTTTGGCTTTATTTATTTTACAGCTAGTTTATTATGTATATACTCTTTTTATCTTCTTGGTGAATTACATTTATTTTATTATGGAATTATGACTCTCTTCATTTTATGCTTTAACCTGAAATTCTATTTAGCAATGTTAATATTACTAACAGTTTTCTTTACCAAATATACAAAGAAAGCTGTTAATAGTAGTACCAAATATACCAGTTAGTCTTTACCAAATATACTTTTTCCTAGTATTTTATTTTCAACCCTTTGCTTTTCATTTCATTGCACATCTCTTATAAGAACATAATATTTTCATTTAATATCAGAGTTTCTCACTTTAAATAGGCAAATTTAATCTATTTACATTTATTTTGAATGCTGGCATATTTGGACTTGTTTTATTTTATGTTTCTTATTTACCATCTTGTTATTTGATTTTTTGTCCCCTTCTTTCCTACCTTGTGTAAATTTACAAGATTTTCTGTATTTCCTTTTTTTCTTCTACTGACTTGGAAGCTGTAGATTATATCTGTGGACATTTGATAATTGCTCTTAAACATCTACATACATTATTTATTAACAAATTCCTCTTGCACAATAGAGAGACTAAGAATACTTTGCTCTGAACTCATCCTTTACCAGCATATTGTAGTTGTCTACTATTTTAGTTCCATCTTATTTTTTAACACTCTTCTTCAATATAACTATAATAGTGATATTTAATATTCAATACTTATATAGATTTACTGATTTCTTTGCTAAATATTGCTTCTCATATCTCATTATTTCCTTCTGGGTTCAAGTTCCTTCCTTTTAAAGTTTATCCTTTATTTATTTTATATACAAAAGTATATCCTTTTGAGCACAAAAGCTACATCAGAGCCTCTCATTCTATGCTCTATTCTTTTACATTCTCATTCATCTTTTCTATTATTTTATCAGTCTGAGATACATGGTAGTGACTCCATTCAAACTAGTTTCCAATTCACTATGCTGTCTGCAGTGCCATTTGGTCTATGTATAACTTCTGTATTTTTTTTTTTAGGAGGCAATGGGGATTGAACCCAAGACCTTGTACAAGGGAAGCAGGCGCTCAACCACAGAGCTGCATTGCTCCCCAATGAGAGCTGTTTTTTTCCATTGGTTTGTATTTTTTTAAGGAGATGTCGGGGATTGAACCTGGGACCGCTCGTACATGTGAAGCAGGCTCTCAAACCACAGAGCTATACCCACTCATCTTATTGGGTTTTATTTGAATGACTTTTTTATTTCTTGAATATATATTTGGAATCATTTTAATTTTTTATTAAAGAAGTTGTATGCTTACAAATAAATCATACAGAAAATACAGAGGTCCCATATGCACTCCCTCCCTCACAGTATTCCCTATTATTAACAATTTGCATTAGTGTGGTAACTTTGTTACTGTTTGTGATGGCTAGGCTAATGTGTCAACTTGGCCAGGTAATTGTGCCCAGCTGTTGGGTCCTGCAAGCCTGGGGCTAATTGTATCTGCATCAATCAGCAAGATTGGATGAAGAATGGATGACGCTGTTATCCATTCAGTTGACTGCTTATAAAAGGGAACTGATTTCAACATTCGGAGAGAATTTCCCAGCTCGTCGTTTGACAGCGAACTTCTCCCAGGAACTCATCGAGGACCCTTCATCAGTCTTTCATTGGAGCAAACTCATCGAGGACCCTTCATC
>PVKH010042665.1:0-10799 GCA_004027955.1 Chaetophractus vellerosus | reverse complement strand
ACACACAGCCAATCTGAAAAGACTGAGCAAGGTGTTTTCTTTCCTTTCTTTCACCGCTTTTTATTTTTCTTCCTCCTTCTCCTCCTGTTTCTTCTTCTTGTTGTTAGCTCCTGGCATTCAAGGAAATCTCTCTGACATTACCTGGATACAAGCTTAAGAAACACACACTTTGGTGACTAAATACCAGAGCTGTTACAATATTAAAATATCTAGTGTGCAACAAAATTACAGGGCATACAAGGAGGAAATGCTAGTCCATTCAAAGGAACAGCAGACAGCATCAGTGGGGAAGCTCAGATTGTGGACATACCAGACAAAGACTTTCAAAAACTGTTTTAAATTAGCTTTAAAGAGCTACAGGAAAACACAAAGAACCAAAGGATATCAGGAAAATGATATAAGAACAAAATGAGAGTTCCAATAAAGAGATAGAAATAATAAAAGGGAACCAAGCAAATACTGGAGCTGAACCACAATAACTACATCTAAAAAAAAACAAAACAAAACAAAAAAAACTGGAGCTGGAAGAAGAATTAGTGAACTTGCAGATAGAATGATTGAAACTATTTCGCATGAAGAGTAGAAAGAAGAATAAAGAAAAATGAGCAGAGACTAAGAGACCTCTGGGACAACATCAAATACAGCAATATGCAGAAAGAAAGAATATTAGAAGAAATGATGGCTGTGAACTTCCCAAATTGAATGACAGACATGAATATAAACCTCCCAGAAGCTCAAGAAACTGCAAAAAGGAGAAACTCAAATCCACACAAAGACACATAATGATCAAATTGTTGAATGCCAAAGACAACGAGAATCCTGAAAGCTGCAAGAAAGAAGCAATGTGTAATGTACAAGGGAGCTTAGGTAAGATAAAGTGTCGATTTGCCATCAGAAGCCCTGGAAGCAAGAAGGCAGTGGGACAAAACATTTAAAGTGCTGAGAGAAAAAAAATTGCCAAGCAAGAATTCTATATATAGCAAAACTTTGTTTCAAAAATGAGGACAAGATTAAGACATTCCCAGATAACTAAAGCGGAGGGGGCTTAGCATCACTAGACTGGCCCTACAAGCAATAGTAAAGGGAGTTCTTCAGGTTCAAAGGAAAGACACTAGACAGTAGATTGAAGCTGTTTGAAGCAATAAAGGTCCCCAGTAAAGGTAACTATATGAGTGAATATAAATGCCAATACTATTGTATTTTTAGTTTGTTACTCAGCTTTTAACTTCTTACAGGATTTAAAATGCAAGCACATAAAAGTAATGATAAATCTATTATCAGTGGTGATTTTAGACACAATATATAAACATGTAATTTGTGACAAGAACAAGATAAAGGTGGGGGCCAGTGGGGCATAAGAACATAGTTAAGGGGCTGGCTGTATAGCCCAGTTGGTAGGCCGCCGGTTTACCACATGGGAGGCCCCGGGTTCAGTCCCTGGGTCTCCTTGAACGGGCGGACTGCCTCCAGAAGGCAAGCCGCCATGGGCGGGGCATGCTGCCGCGGGCAAAAAGGCAAACCCCCATGGGCAAAGGCAAGCCCCCACGAGCAAAGGCAAGCCCCCATGAGCAGGCGGCCGCCGCGCCGGTGAGCTGACTCAGCAGGTCACCCCAGCAGGGGGAGACAAGCAGACACAGAGGAACGCAGAGAAAAATGAACACAGCAAGAACAAGCAAAAAGGGGGGGATGTATAATAAAAATAAAAATAAATCTTAAAAAAAAACATAGTTAATATATGGTATTGAAGTTAAGTTTGTATCAAACATCATTGTTATAGATTTTGGATGTTAAAACTTAAGCTCCATCATAATCATAAAGGAAACATGAAAAATATGCACAGAAGGAAAGGAAAGGGATTCTAAAGGCTTCCCTACAAAAGATCAACTAAAACAAAAGTAGGTATTAATGGAAGAATTGAGATACAAAACAAGTATGACTTGCAAAGACCAAATAGCAAAGTGGCAGAAGTAAGTCCTGGATTATCAGTGGTGATTTTCTATGTACATGGATTATACTCTCCAATCAATAGGCAGAGTTTGGCAGAGTGAATAAAATTGCACGGCCCAACTGTATGCTGTATACAAGAAACTCGCCTGAAATTCAAAGATGCAAATAGGTTAAAAGTAAAAGGTGAAAAATATATGTATATCTAATTCAGACAGTAACCAAAAGAGAGTAGAGGTGGAAATATTAGACAAAATAAACTTTAAGGAAAAATTGTTTCAAGAGACAAAGGAAACTATATGTTGATTAAAATGTAAATTAATCAAGAAGATAGAGCAATTATAAACCTATGTATCTAACAACAGAGTCCCAAAATATATGAAGCAAACTTTGATAGATTTGAATGGTTACTAGTGGGAGATTTCAAAATACCACTTTCATTAATAGATCGAACATCTAGACAGAAGATCAATATGGAATTAGAGAACTTGAACAATACTATAAACAATTGGACCTAACAGGCTTATAGAATGTACTTAACCCAGGAACAGGAGAATACACATTCTAAAGTGCACATGGAACATTCTCCAGGATAGACCAAATGTTAGGTCATAAAACAAGTCTCGATAAATTTTAAAATATTGAAATATGCAAGGAATCTTCTTTGACCATAATGGAATGAAGCTAGAAATCAATGGCAATGAGTGAACTGACAATTCACAAATATATGGAAATTGTATATATTTATACTCTTAAACACCCAGAGGGTGAAAGAAGAAATCACAAGGAAAATTAGGAAGTACTTGAAATGAGTGAAAACACAAACACAACATACCAAAATTTATGAGATGCAGCAAAGGCAGCGCTGAGAAGGAAATCTATAGTTATAAATGTTTACATTAAAAAAGAAGAAAGTTCTGAAATCACTAACCCAACCTGATACCTTGAGGAACTAGAAAAAGAGCAAACTAAACCCAGCATGAACAGAGGAGAAAAAAAATAAAGATTAGTGTGAAGATAAGTGAAATAGAGAATAGAAAACCAAGAGAGAACTGATGAAACTAAAATAGGTTTTCTGAAAAGATCAATAAAGTTGACAAACTTCTAGCTAGTCTGACAGAAAAAAAGGGAGGATGTAAAAAGCTAAAATCAGAACAGGGGAGACATGATTAGCAATCTTACAGAAATAAAATGGATTTTTAAGAGGTTACTATGAACAATGGTATTCTGACAAATTATATATACCTAGATGAAATGGACAAATTCCACGAAACATACAAATTACTTAAACTGATTTAAAAGAAATAGGTCTCAACATACCAATAACAAGTAAAGAGATGAATCAAAAACCTCAGAACAAAGAAAATTCTAGGACCAGATGGCTTCACTAATACATTTTTACCTAACACCCAAAGAAGAATTAACACCAAACCTTCTCAAATTCTTTCAAAAAACTGTCTCATTCTATGAGACCAGTAATCACCCTAATGCCAAAGCCAAATAAAGGTATCAGAACCATAATGAGTTACCACTTTATAGCCACTAGAATGGCTATTATTAAAAAAATGAAAAATAGCAAATTTGGGGGAGGTTGCAGAGAAATAGTAACTCTCGTCCATTGATGGTGGGAATGTAAAATGGTGTAGCTGCTGTGGAAACTAGTTTGACAGTTTCACAGAAACTTAAATATATATTACCATATCAGCCAACAATCCCACTTCTAGATATATACCATAAGAATTGAAAGCAGAAACTCAGATATTTGTACATCAATGTCCATAGCAGTATTATTCACAATAACCCAAAGGTAGAAGCAACCCAAGAGTCTCTCAACAGATAATGTGGTATGTACATACAATGGGATACTATTGAGCTGTACAAAGGGATGGAGTTCTGATATATCCTACAGCATGGATTCATGTGGAAGCCACCATGTTGAGTGAACTACACCAGACACAAAAGGAGACAGGTATTATATGAATTCATGTACATGAAACAGAATATTCTAATGCATAGAGACAGAAATAGGTTACAGGTTATGTATGGGTGGGCGGAGGGGAAATGGGGAGTTAATACTTAATGGATAAAGAGTTTCTGTTTGGGGTGGTAGACAAGTATTGGGAACTGATGGTGGTGATGGTAGCACAACTTTGTGAATGTAGTTAATGCTGCTCAACTGTATGCCTGAAAGTGGTTAAATTAGGAATGTTTGCTTTACTGATGTTATTACAATAAAAGTGAGTATGTATTGTATGATTCCATGTATATGAGGTATACAAACTACCTATGGTAATAGAGGTCAGAATAGTGAAGACTTTGGGGAATGGGTATTACCTAGGGACAAAGCATTCTTTTGAGTTGTTGGAAATGTTTCCTGTCTTGGTCTGGGTGATGACTACAAGTCTCTATGTATGTATATGTGTACGCATATATTCAGCAAAATCTTTCAATACAAAAGTAAATATGAAAAAAATCATTTATGTGTCAACTTCCATATTTACAACAAAAGTTAATTTTAAAAAATCCATCCTAATGAACTAGAGACCTGAGCTTTAGAGTGCCAACAGAAGCCCAGATTCTACACACTCCTGGGCACACATGCACAGCTCTCTGCTTGGCTGCCCCTAAATTACTAATGGCTTGTTCAGCCTCATTGGCCCTCATACTTGGACAAGATTTTCTTTGTCATCTAATTCAGTGATTGATCTGAAGCTTGTCTGCAGCTTTCCTTCTACAAGGCCATTCTGCTTTTGTGAATAAGCACCCCCCGGGTGACCAGAACATGCTGTATCCCTGCTATCCTAGCGTAGCCCATCTCCAGGCTGAGATCTGGCCTTGTCTGCTTATTCATTGGTCTTTCTTGTCCCCCTGGGCGTCTTGCAGTTAAGCCGACAATGGATTGTCCTGCTGCTGTTTGCTCTGAGCATCAACACAGGCCTGTTTTCAGGGGGATTTGTCTGGATATTTTCCTCCCTTTTAAATTAATTACAGCATAGCTCCCCAGTAGGAACTATGTTTTCTCATAGGCATCTTCTTAGCAGTTTTCCCTCAAGGATGAAATAGGATGTTGCAGTGATACCAAACTGTTTGTGTACATTCTCAGAACCCTTTCACCCTCCCTCTATCCTAGGTTCAAAACCACTTGTGGAACCCGTGGTAAGCCTTTTCCCACTTTCCCTGCATTGTAGAATTGGCACCATGCTCTGAATCACCGGTCCCTAATCCATTTACTCATTTAACTTGAATTTATTGTTCTTCTATGCACCAGCAATGTTTTAGGTATGTAATGGTAAGAAAAACAGATGTAGTGTCTGCCTCTTTATGGTTTTCATGCTATTAAAATTATTAATCAAATATTCAGAATTTCAACTATGATGAGTGCTATGAAGGAAAGATACATAGTATTATGAAAGCATAAAATGAGTCACCAGTGTCAGAGAAGCTTTCCCTGAAGGGATAATTGAGCAGAGAATAAACAATAATTAAAATTTAGAATAAGCTAGGAAAAGAGGAGTGAAGGGCCGTTTCAGGAAGAGGAAACAACATAATGGCCCTATGGCAGAAATGGAAAAGGGATCATGCTGCATTCAAAGAAGAGAAAGAAGTGTAGCTGGAATTAAGAAAGCAAAGAGTGATGCAGCATGAGATGAGCCTAGAGAAAGAGGAAGGAGTCAGATGGTTCAGGGGTGAAATGTGGACATATATTCGGGGAGTGGTTTGAAGACAGAGTAGGCTTCAAATGTTATGGTAGAGAGAAGGATAATTAATTGACCCAAGGAAATATTAGAATACTTGGGGGGTGTTGATGTCCCAGCTAAGATTGGTAACCATGAATTGCCCTGTTGAATGATATTCTTTGGGCACTGAAAGTAGAGAGTTGGGCTAATCCATTGGTGCTTAGCTGGAAAGGTGTAATCAGAAGGTAAAAGACAAGGGAGTTTGGGATACAGAAGACTGCTATCAAACTTGTGGACCAAGGAATCTAAGCTACAAAAGGTGGGACACAAAATCAGGAAAGACAGACTGGCAAAAGCAGAAGAGTAGTCAGTAGAAAGAAACCTGAGGAAGTAAAACGATATTCCTTGCAAAGTAGCTAAATAGAGAACAGATTTTTAATTATTAATTAAATTAGTAATTTTGGAGTGGAAATGTTACCTCAAGGTCCGTGGTGTGATCTAGGGAGGAGGTAGTTGAGGTGGAGGTGGGGCAGGTTGTGGAGGATGACTAGGTCAAGGAGCTAGCAGACCATGTGTTGAGTCAGTCATCCTCTCAGTGAAATCTCCTAGGGTTATGGCAACCCTTGAGGTAGAGATGAAAACCATAACCCCAGTGCCAGAGACGTTGATGTATATGGGGCAGTGACAAGGAGGTCACAAATAATTGAAAATTGACCATAAATGCCATGGTTCTGTAAGAATGTCTATAATTTCTCTATGTGGAATTAGTTTTCCAAAGGTGAATGTTAATGCCAATGGCCATTGCAACTGAGCATGATTAAATTATTTATTACCTATTATAGCACTTTAACTTTATGATGTAAGTACTTTTTAAACATATCCAAAAGTTGAAGAAGAATTTCATGGGGGAGAGGGGTGAGAGGTAAAAACAGGGAAAATTGAGCCAGTCTAGGAAGACCCCTGGGGCCACTGGAGTTTGTAATGCCAAGCTGAGGTTCAGTGTTTATTCTATAGGAGCTTGAGAGTCAACAGAAACTGCCATTTTTTTGTGTGTAAGGTTGTGGCGTCATGACAGCTATGCTACAGGAAGAATCATTTGGAAGTGATGTATTAGGTTGGAGAAGGAGCACAGTTAGAAGGCTACTGCAGGAATCTGGGTGAGGGGATGACCAGGCCTTCAGTGAGATCAGTAGGCGGTGGGAAAGGAAAAAAGGAAGGGACAGAGTAAAATGATTCAGACAGGCAAGCAATGTCTGTAGGACCCCGTTAGCAGCAGAATGTAAGAAAGCAGTCAAATAAGACAGTGACTAGGAAAAATATAAAGGCATAAGCAGAAACCAGGGCAGCTGGGGAAGAAGTTCATTTTAAGGAAGAATGCATGTTGCATTTCTGGTGCTGGAAAATATCAAGGAAATGTCCCCAGGTGATATTCTAGGTGAGTGAGAAACTCAGGGAAGAAGTGGACTGAAAAGGCCTGCTGTGGTTAACCTCCTAACCTCAAATGCCCATCGTACCCTCCTTCCTTTTTGCAGACAGTCCCCAGGGATTCATCCTGCTCTCTTCTTCTCGTTGCTTTCTTTCTTCTATTCCATCAATTCCTACAGCTTGCTTAAGACACTGTCTCCTCAGTTTCCCACTTTTTATATTTCCCTTCTGAAAATGTTCTATCATTTCATGGCAAGACCCCATTCCCTCTTTTTTTTTTTAAAGATTTATTATTTATTTATTTATTTATTTATTACACCCCCCCCCTTTTTTTTGCTTGCTCTTGCTCTGTGTCCATTCTTGTGTTCCTCTCTGTCTGCTTTTGTCTGCCCCCCGTTGCGGCAACGCACCGAGACTGGTCACCACGCAGGCAGCTTTGCCCCACTTGTGGGCGGCTTCTGCTTCCATTCACGGCCGGCTCTGCTTCAGTTCGCGGGTGGCTGGCTGCGCTCCGTTCGCGGGCGAACTGCCCTGTCCGTGGAGGATTTGCCCTGTCCATGGCAGCTTTTTGCCCTGCCCACGGCGGCTCTGCCCGCCCACGGCAGCTTGCCCTTCTCAAGGCGGTCTGCCATTCCCTCTTTCATGCCTATTTCTCTTTATCCGTGTCCCCAAGCCCCTACTACACCTATCAAGCTGTATTGGTGTTGCTTGTTTACTTGTCTATTTCTTCCCCTAGGCATTTTAGAGGACTGGGACTCATTAAAAGTGTCTATATATCTACCTTTTTCTGGCTCAATAGTAATTTGTTTAATGAATTAACTAATTGATTAACAGATTTTTCTAATTTTAAGGGCTTTAAATTTTGAAGCATTCATTTTAAGGAAAACAAATGGGGTTAAATAATTCAAAAGAAATCAACGATCTAAAAAGTCTTAGATGAATTTACAAAAGTTCAAGGACCCTTGCACATTTTTCATATGGCAGTGGTTCTCTCTGGTTTATAAATAAAGACAAATGAAGCTTGTCCTGGCTTTATTTTGCTCCCTTTCGTCATGCACTCTCTAGCAAAGCCTGCAGAAACCTAATCAGAAAACAGCATTTATTCTTGGACATGAAAGCAAATACTTCCCCTCTCTTGCTCCTGCAATCTCAGCATACTTGCTCTGAAGATCTACTGAGATGGGAAACGTCAGTGTGAACAACTGGGCTATGCATTTGCCCTCCAATAAAACTGGGTCTTTTAAGTCTCAGATCTCCCTATTCCAGCAATGCCTCTCTCTTACTGCATCTACATGGACAGTGGTTTTCAGGGGTTTGTTTCAATACAGTAGTCAGTTCTATCTCTTCTTATTACTTCCACATAAATATATAATCCATAAGGTTATTCCTTTACATATTTTTGTCTCTATTGGAAGACTATCTGCTGATTCTGCAGGTTCCAGAATGTGTTTGGTTTGTATAAGCTAAAAGGACTTTCTAGATGTGCTTCAGAAACACGGACTATGTGCACCCACACCCCCTGGATGTAGCCTAAGCCTACCATTCTTGCTGTTCCTAAGCCCCTAGTCCAGCATCAGGTCAGTTCATGGTAAAACTGTCTTAGTTTGCTAGAGCCGTCATGACAAAAACCATATGCTGGTTGGCTTAACAACAGGAACTTGTTATTTCATAGTTTCAAAGGCTGAAAGTCCAAAAGCAAGGCATCTGCAAGGCCATGCTTTCTCCACAAATCTGTAGCATTGTGGTGCTGGCTTGCCACAATCTTTGGGGTTCCTGGGTTTGCCTCTGCTCCCCATTCCATGGCAACCTCACCCTTGTGTCCGCTCTTCTGTGGTTTTCTTTGACTGGCTCTATATTTCCCTTCTGTATAAGGCCCCAGTAGTATGGATTAAGATCCACCCTAATTAAGCTGGCCATGCCTAAATAGGATCTTCAAAGACCTTATTCACGAATGAATCCACGTCCTGATTCACCTTAGCATCTTCAGAGATACTAATTACAAATGGGTCTGCACCCACAGAAACATGGATTAAGAACATGTCTTTTGTAGGGTATATGATTCAGTATACCACAGTGTCCTAACCCCAAACATCTTCTAGCATGACCCTAAATGGAACAGGCTTACTTCTTTGAATTCTGACAACAGATTTCAGTAGGATGGCTATTTGGCAAGTTATTTGTGTTGTCTTGTGGTAGCTCATTGGAGGATTGGTGACCTCGTGGACCAGAACCAAGCACTTGTTTCCTCTGAGCTATATTTCCTTGATTTGTAAGCTGAAGGTAACAAACCTTAACCTGATTACCTCGTATGAGAAAATGACATGAAAGTGCTTTGTAAGCTATTAAGCATTTATAAATATATTTTAATTAATATTGTTTTAGAAGAGACAATTAAATCCTTCGGGTTTTTTGTGTTGTTGTTGTTGTTTTTTACCTCTAGACTCATGTAGGATCAGGCCCCTCAATGCCTTGTGTATAGGATCATAGGCTTCACATCTGTGTGTATCCTATGAAGGCCTGCCTCACTATTTACTGGTTGAATTGAATACTGTTTTAATGAGAAAATACCAGTATCAAGCCATGATTGACCTCTCTACTGTCTTTGTCTTTTTTGTTTGTCTTATTCTGTTCTTCATTTAGGTTTCCCAAATGAGCCTGCTGCAGTTATTGCCCTCGGCACCATTAAGGAATGGCTGGCCAAGAACTACCATGAGGTAGGGAGAACAACACAATCAGTTCATGCTGAACATGGACGATGATGCAATTTGAATCTCAATTTCCAAAGAGCAAATAAGTTCCATAAATATCAAGTAGACCTAGTCACTGAGCCAAGGCTAACTGACCATGCTTCATTTGGTCATATGGGAGATTACATATTTTCCTGTAATTAGCTGACTGCAGGGATTGTATTGATCGGTTTTGACTGAAGATGGGAAGAGTGAGAGTGATCCGATTCATTTAGCTATGGCATTTTGCATCTCTGGGTGGCTTTAATTGTGTAGAAAGAGAGAATGGAATGGATTGCATGAAGATGAAGAATAAGATGTGGTCCTGTGCTGTTTTCCTTGAAGAGTTATATAATCTTTATTGAAAAGGAATTCCCGTTGCATGATAATTTTGTAGAATTCTGCACTGTATTTATAACGAATCCCTTCCCTAAAGTGGCTTCTGAATGTGAAATTGAAGTGGGTTTATATTGTTGATGGTTGAGTCGTGATAACCAGGATTTTTTTATGGAATGAAATGCTCCCATCATAGTATTCATTGTGCTTTTTATTCTGCTTATTTAACAAGATATTTGGGATATGTTTAATGATGAAAAGTTGAATTACTGAAGCAAAAAAGCAGACTAACTAGAGACAACATGGAGCCTTAGATTACAGATGGTTGGCAATTTACATAATATAACAGCAAGTAGGTTTCATATAATGCATAATCTTGGCCTTTTTCCCTATGATTTTAGTTTTCTTCATAGATGTTCAAATGAGTGCTGTAAATACTTGGTTCCATTTTATGATTGGCAGTGAGTTTAACTTTCTCCTTTGGAAGGAGATGGATTATTTGGAAATGTTCATGTCTCTAAGCAGGCTATGGGAATCTCTCAGTGACAGGTTTTTTTTTTTTTTTCTTTTTTGGTGTCTTCGTGTGTTTAAAGAAACAGCAGTGTTTTCTGTTAATTATTTTAATTGCAACATTTCTTAACTTGGTATGGACGTTGTTAATCTCAAGTAAAAGTAAAGACTATATGACCAA
>PVKH010042664.1:0-10805 GCA_004027955.1 Chaetophractus vellerosus | reverse complement strand
GATTTGAGAAGCAGATTTTTGAGAAGGAGTTCTGATGTTGGAGAGGAGCACCCCAGAAGACAAGTGAGCTCTATGCCTGCTAGTCTACAGCTGGCCTTGTGGAGGAAACAGAAGCTAGGCCCGGAGAGAAATGCAGCCCCGGGAACAGAGGAACCCAGAAGTCTGAAACCTGGAGGCATTGGCAGCTGTCTTGCTCCAACACGTGGACTTTGGTGAGGGAAGAAACTTATGCTTTGTGGCCTGGTAACTGTAAGCTTCTACCCCAAATAAATATCCTTTATAAAGACTGACCAATTATTGGTATATTTCCAAAGGCACCCCTGTGGCTGACTAATACAGATGGTGAGTTCAGATGGAATACTGGTGGAAGGCCATTGCAATACCTTAAGCACTTGAACGTTTCTGGGGAAGTAATAACTATAAAGATTATGAAATCAGATGGATCTTGGTAGAAGAAGACAAGAGAAGACAATACAAATTGAGGCTAATTAACCACCAATTTAAGATAAGTTTGAAAGCAGAGGGCTTCTTTGACAGCATGTAAAAAAGATATATTTCATATAGACACAAGCAGAAAAAGCTGAGCATCAGGTGTAGAGTTTTATTAAAAGGACAGCAGAGATCCAGGAAAGGCTGGATCCTCAACTCCAGCAAGTTTGCTAGTCCAAGATCAGGGCTCTGCTTAGCAAAGAGTGGGACTCTGGAATTTCAGAGGGTAACCTGGGTTGGTGAACTTGTAAATCTTGAATCCCCAGATTACCCTGAACCCTCTGCAAAAGTGGTCCAATCTTTCCAGTCATGGCTATCTCCCCACCCCCCACCACAATCATTTGAAGATGACACAGAGGTCGCAGCTTTCCAAGGCCATGTGCACTCCCCTTGGGATTTATCCCCACTTCCCCACTGACCAACAAAACAATAATTACTTTCAAATTACAATACAACTAAACCATTAAAGGGCTGAGGCTGATGGAGAAAAGGGACTATACCGCAAAATAACTGCAGAGTCAAGTCCAAATATTCTAGCAAATTAGCTGAAGGATCAGGTCAAAATGTAGCTGATATGGTAACTGGGTGCTCAGGATGCTGGGATTAAGGGGTGGGAACATGAAGTTGGATAATTTATCAATATGAGAGCAATTTTACATGATGTAGTTTATTTTTATTAAAAATTTTTTTTTCCTATGATTCAGTTTTTTACACCCTAACAATAATCCTGCTACAAGATTAAAGAAAGCAAAGACACACTAATTGAAGTAGAGATGCCAGTGTTGCTGTGGCAGACAGTGAAGGAAGGGGTCACAGGGCTAACAAACCCTAAAGCAATTTATAGATTCAATGCAATCCCAATCAAAATTCCAACAACCTTCTTTGCAGAAATGGAAAAGCCAATCATAAAATTTAAATGGAAGGTTATGGGGCCTCAAATAGCTAAAGCCATCTTGAAAAAGAAGAATGAAGTTGGGGGACTCACACTTCCTGATCTTACAACGTATTACAAAGCCATGGAAATAAATACAGTATGGCCTGGCACAAGGACAGGCATATAGACCAATAGAATAGAATTGAGAGCTGTTTTACTTTGTCAAAGGGCTGCTGATGCAAAGTACCAGTGATGGGTTAGCTTTAATAAAGGAGATTTATTTGGGGTAAAAGCTTACAGTTCTGAGGCTGTGAGATGTCCAAACAAGGCATCAGCAAAGATGCTTTCTCACAAAAGTCAGCTGCCACATGATGAAGCAAGATGGCCACTGATCTCTGCTGGGGTCTCTGCCTTCCCCTCAAGAATCTTCTGTCTCCCAGAACTCAGCTGAG
This sequence comes from Chaetophractus vellerosus, assembly GCA_004027955.1. Taxonomy (NCBI): domain Eukaryota; kingdom Metazoa; phylum Chordata; class Mammalia; order Cingulata; family Chlamyphoridae; genus Chaetophractus; species Chaetophractus vellerosus. The sequence goes on along the minus strand of PVKH010042664.1, from coordinate 8,990 downwards.
GGCAACCAGACATCCGCTTGTCTCTTACTGGGCCTCCTCTATCAGTCTCAGCTGCTCCACTTTCTTCCTGAGTTCAGCTGCAAGCTATCAGGCATGTGGCTCGTCTCTCCCTGGTCCTCAGTCCTTTGAGCCTCTCAGAAGCTTCTCTCCTTGCACTTCAGCTGTGAGCAAAATGAGTCCTTTCTCTCACATTATAGTATCAAATATGGCAGTTTCCTTTGTGTGTGTTTCTTTCTCTCTGTCTCTGTTTTTATTAGACCCAGCAAGAAAGCGGAGACTCAACCAAAGTCACACCTCACTGAGATAGTCCAGTCAAAAGGGTCTCATAGCCACAGGAATGGATTAGTTCTCTTATGAGGATTCATAAAAAGAACTTCAAACTGTCACAAAGGCTCAGAAATCAACCCTTACATTTATGGCAAACTGATTGACAAGGTGGCAAAGACCACTCATTTGGAAAAGAATACTCTCTTCAACAAATGGTGTTGGGAAAACTGGATCTTTGTTTGCAAAAAAGGAGGAGGACCCCTACCTCACACCATATACACATATCAAACTGAAAAAAAAAAAATCAAAGATCTAAATATGAGCTAGAACTATCAAACTCCTGGAAGAAAACATAGGGAAGCATCTTCAGGACCTTGTGTTAGGTAATAATTTCTTAGACTTTACACCCAAAACACAAGCAGCAAAAGAAAAAAATAGATACGTGGGACCTCATCAAAATTTAAAACTTTTGCACCTTAAAGAACTTTATCATGAAAGTAAAAGTAAAAAGACAGTTTATATGATGGGATAAAACACTTGGAAACCACATATCTGATAAAAGATTAATATCCAGTACATATAAAGAAATCTTTCAACTTAAACAAAAAGAAAAACAAGCCAATTAATAAATGGGCAAAAGACTTGAACAGACATCTCTCCAAAGTCCAGAAAATATGAAAAGATGCTTAACATCATTCACCACCAGGGAAATGCAAATCATACCCACATTGAGATACCATTTCACATCCATTAGAATGGCTGCTATTAAAAAAAAGAAACCCCCAAAATAACAAATGTTGGAGAGGATGCGTAGAAATAGGAACATACACTCACTGCTTGTGGGAATGTCAAGTGTGCTGCCACTGTGGAAGACTGTTTGGTGGCTCCACAGACAGCTAAGTACAAACCTATCATATTACCTGTATATACAGAAAAGAATTGAAAGAGAGGGCTCAAACAGATATTTGCACACTGGTATTCATAACAGCATTATTCACAACTGTCAAAAGATGAAACAACCCAAGTGTTCATCAAGGGATGAATGGATAAATAAAATGTGGTATATGCATACAATGGAATATTACTTAGCCATAAAAAGAAATGAAGCTCTGATACCTGTGACAACATGGATAAATTTTGAAGACATCATGTTGAGTGAAATAAGCCAGATACAAAAGGACAATTATTGTATGATCTCACTGATTTGAAACTATTAGAATAGCAAACTCAGAGTTAGGATCTAAAATATAGGGTACCAGAGGATGAGGTTGGGATAAGGAATGGGAAGTTAAGGCTTAAAATGTACAGGGTTCCTATTTGGAATGATGGAAATTTTGGGGGGCGAAATGGTGGTGATGGCAGCACAACATTGTGAATGCAATTAACAGCACTGAAATATATATAAGAATATGATTAAAAGTATAAATGTTAGATTGTATATATGGTAACAGAAGAAAAAAGTTTCAAAAATCTATGCAACTACATTACACAAACAGAGAACCCTAAGTTAAACATGGACTTTATTTAATAGTACAATTATAAAAATATGGTATCATCAATTATAACAACAAATGATCTACACCAATGCTAGGTGTTGGTGGTGGGGTGGTATATGAGAATCCTGTATTTTATGCATGATTTCTCTGTAAAACCACAGCATCTCTAATAAAGAAAACAAAAAAGGCTAATTAAAATAGACATGTTGAATAGATGTGTTCCATAATACCATAAGGACAGGAAGCATTCCATATGACTGTTCCATGAAAAGGCCTAGAGGATATAGCACTTACCAACAGATGAGGAATGAGCCAGTGAGGGGTAACTGCACTAGCAGAAGATCTGTGGAGGCAGTCCTCTCTTGACCAGGCTGACCAATGGAGATGTTGGTACAGAATTGGGCCCCCTGATAGGAATACAGAAGGTAGAATTCCAAAATAATCGAAGCCAGGTGACTGTGCTTAACTATCTAAAGCAAAATAGGTACAGTTATCTGGACAAGATGTTCAAAGTGGCAGAGGAGGGTGCTTGAACTGCATAAAACTGTGGGACTGTTTAAAGGAACCCAGTGAGAAGATAGGTTGGCAACCACCAAGGATATTGCTCAGTCTATAAAAAAAAAACAAATGTCAGCAGGCAATGGGCAATCACTCCAATAGAAAGTCATGATCTTTTAGCCTATTTCCTGATTTGAGTTAGCTTTCAGATGCAGAACACACATAGAGAGGGGATGCCATATCCTCAGGAAGAAGGGCCCAGCAACTTCCCAGCAAGTATATAAACTAAAGATCCCCTCAGTCTTCCCCCAAAAGAGTTTCATCTATATGCTTGGGTAACCATACACTTGGAAAAAGGTAATAACCAGACACTTCAAGTACTATGGACACAGGGTACAAGTTGACGTTGATACCCAGGATACTGTGTGTCATCATGGCCCTTCTGTGATTCTGGGAGCATTTGGCAGCCAAATAATAAACAATTTGGAATGGACATACTTGGTCCTTGGCAGAACCACTACATTGGTTTCTTGACCTTAGAGACAAGAACCAAGATAGTGGGAAAGGCCAGGAGAAGTCTTTTAAATTCCTCTCCATTCCAGCTAATATAATAAATAAAAATAATATTGCATCCCGGAATGACAGAGATTTAGAGGACCTAAAGGATGCAACAATGGTGGACTCTACTGTGTCCCTCTTTCATTCATCAATCTTGCCACTACAAAATTCAAATGGACCCTGGTGAATGACAGAGGACTACTGAACACTTAAGTATTAACCCCATTTATAGCTACTTTGCCAGATGTGGTATCTTCGCAGGTGCAGAATGACACAGCCTTAGGAAGATGGTATGCAACTCTTACATATATTCTTTTTCAACCTATCAGGAAGGAGGATCAGAAGCAGTTTGCTTTCACATGGAACAGACAAGAGTAAACTGCCTCTTGTAAGGAAAGAGACCTTCCAGGCACTGTTTCTTTCTTAGTGGTGAGGGGTGTGAAGGGCAATAACTTTTTTTCTGTTTTTTTTTTCTTTCACGGGAATTTCTCTGCGTGCCCCAAGAGATGTCTAAAAACTTCACTAATATAGCTGACCCCTGAATCTTGACCAATGCACCTGCTTTATAGCAAAGGAGGCACCACTGTGAACATATGACCATGGAGCGACTATAACACTGCACCCAAAAGCTGCTGGCCTGATAGAGTGATGGAATGGCATTTTCATAGAATATCTGAGATGCCAGCTTGAAGAGGATACCACACAGAAGGGTTCCATCCTCCAGGATACAATATACACTCGAAATCCATGACTATTATATGGTATTATGTCCTTAAGAGTAGAATACATGGGCCAAGGAAACAAAAGTGAAATTAGGATTGGCCCTGTTTATTCCTGTGGATTGAGTTGGAGAATTTATGCTTTCTCTCTCTGCAACTCTAGATCTTGCAGGCCTAGAGGTTCTGAATCCCATAACGGACATGTTTCCACCAGACGACATAGAAAGAGTATTGTTAAACTTTGAGCTATGACTACCACCTGGTACCTGTACCAAAAGACCAGAAGGCAAAGAAAAGAGCCACCATCCTGACAGAGATAATTAGTCCTCCTCATCAAGAAGGGGTAGGGCTGCTGCTATGCCAGGCACAGGCAAGAATGCATTTGACACTAAGGTGGCTCACTGGGGCCTCTCTTGGCTCTTCCTTGCCCAACTGCATCAGCTATAGACTGAAAGGAGGCAAGATGACCAAGAAACGAGCAGCTGGGTCGCCCCAGCAGAAGGAGCATGCAATGTGAAGAGGAAAAGAATGAGAAGATGAGTACTGGTTGGAGCCCCAAGAGCAGCAGCAGTGACAGGAACTATGTATGGTTTGTACCACTAATTTCTTATAATCTTTTCAGGAAAAGAATCCAATTACAATCCTTAAGAGGTTGTTCTCAGAGGGGTGAATTTTTCAGACAAAGTATATACATCAAGCAGTGCAAGGAATGTACTGTAGTGGATACTATGGTTGTCATCCACTCTTTGGGACCAAGACTGTCATTCTCTCAGATACAGCAAGTGATTGCTGCTGCAGGCTCAAAGCTGAGGCCATCTCTCACCACTGTCTTCAGTAGAAGAGAGCTGCTTCAATTAAGATGCTCTCCATCCTGGGAAAACTTGCATCCAATCCCTGGTCAATGGCTTGCCTCATTTTGGGATATTTTTAAATGGTTTGTGTTTGAAGAATCTATTACATTATACATCAATCTCTCCTCTGCCCAGTACTGCTTCTTTCACGCCTTACAGGTATTGTTTCTGAGAGCAAGCTTTAACATGCCTGCAAATCCCCATCACAGAGCTTGCTTCCTGGGGAATCTGCTCTTCAACATCTCAGTTTCCCTTTACCCCAAAGAACATTAAAGAATTTGTGATAAATATAGGGCTTAGAGATAAACTTACAAATAGACACCTGAAAAAATATAATATGATCTCCTAATTTCTGGCACCCATTTTCAGCTTTACAATTTTTTTTAGGATACACAGCTCTCTGTGTAAGATTTGCTGGAAAATTGAAAAAGAGAATTCTGCCTATGAATTTTAATTTTGAGGACACATAGCAGTTGCTGAAATTGCTAGTGGTGAGGGTTGTATTGCTTAAGGAATTTAAATTGCAGAAGATACAAAATATAGAAATACAGGGTGTGGCAGTTTGAAATTATTTTATGAATCCCAAAAAGAAAAATATTATGTTTGTAAACTAATCTATTCCTCTGGGTGTGATACACTTTGATTGCATTAAATTCCGTGGAGGGGCCTTTGATTAGATTACTTGATAAGATTGATTTATGGCTTTTGATTGGACTACATCTTTGAGGCTTGACTCAGGTTGAGTCCCTGCCCCCCTGCTGGGTCTGATATAAATGCACTCACTCAGACAAAGACAGACAAAAAGAGTTCTGCCATTTTTGATCTTGCCATGTAACAGAAAGGAGAGGATCAAACAGATGAGGCCCTAAGGAGAGATGAGTCATTTGCTTGATAGCTTGCAGCTGAAAATGGGAAGAAAGCAGAGTGTCTGAGCCAAGAGAAGAGGCTCAGTAAGAGACAAGCCCTATGCCTGGTTGCCTTCAGCTGAGCTCTAGCAGACAGTACAGCCCAGAGGAGAAGGCAAAAACCAGGCAGAGATCAGTGGTCATCTTACTTCAACACATGGCAGCTGACTTGGGTGGGAAAGCGCCTCTTATGGTGCCTTAAGTTGGACTTTTCATGGCCTTGGAACTGTAAGCCTTTAACCCAAATAAATATCCTTTATAAAAGCCAACACATTTCTGGTACTTTGCATTGGCAGCCCTTTGGCAAACTAAAACACTAGGCTTGTTGGGATTCTTTTTCAATGGGAAGCCTAGGTCACCATTCCCAAGAAAAATGGCTTTCTGTGCACTTGTTGTTTAGGGGATTTCCACCAGAGGTTGCATTTCAGATGAAGAAAGTGCTAGACTCTGTTTTTGCCCTAGTGTTTACCTGTCTCTTTTCTCCATCTGAAAACTTTATGGCATCAAAACCAAGAAAAAAAATAAAGTGTCCTCTCTGCATGAGTCCATAGTCACTGGTTATAGTTAATCTCCTGGAGAGCAAGAATTCAGTCTAGCAATTAGAATTATGGGCACAATTTCTGGAAGATGAAAACCCTCATCATCCTGTTTGGTTCACTGACTCTGAAAGGTCTGCATGCTATGTCACAATGCCAAATCCAACATCTGCATTTTGGTTGGTACATGCCTTTGGTGTTGGCATTGGCCCTATGACCACAGTACTTTCTATTGCAGCTATTTTAGTGGCTTGGCTCTTTTTTATCCCCTTAGGTCTTATGGTGGAGTGAGAGGACACCCACAGTGGAAGCCAGGACAGCCATCTTAATGAATGGCATAGTACAGCTTTTATGAATGTCAATGTGATTTGCATTGTTTCATAGCATAGCTGGCTAAATTCCTGTCACTGAACGATCACGTTTAATCAGGCATAAAAGTGATGTAGAGTCTTTTCTTTCAGAAAACCTTTCACAAAAGCACTCTTGTCCCAACCAAGGCTCCCTTTTGTATGCATTCTTAAAGAAAAATTAAATATTATATATGAATGTGGAGCATGAATTGCATGCCATGACCTTAGGCAGAGATTTGAGAGGTAAAGGAGTGGCCCCATGCCCTTACTTGGACCATCTCGCATCGTAGGGCCATGTGATAGAACCCTGGATATAAAACCCAGGTCAATGCTTCCAGTTGCAGGATACCGTCCAGCAACCATCTAATTAAACACAGGATTCAGGATCCCTCTGCCACAACTGCAGAAAACATATTTCATCTTCCAAAGTGTCAGAGAAAAGGGAGGGAAATGAACCAAACGCTAAAGCAAATAAAAACATCTTTTTAAAATGTCGCCTGCTTGCTGCCAAATGTGGGCTCAGAGGGAGTGCCACTGGGAGCAAGTTCCACATGGCGAGGCCTTCCTTGGAGAAGCCTGGCTGGAAGGCCAGGAGCATTCAGTAATTAACACTGTCAAAGACTTGTGAGGCCACATTTCAGCAGCTTGACTTGGAAGCGGTCGCCCGTGTACAGTCACCCTTCAACGGCACAGCTGGGGTGTGGAGCCCATCGGCCGTTGGCACATGTGTGGGCTCAAACTCTTTGCTATGGAGAATAAGAAATTCTGTGGGGTTTCTTTTGGGGACTTTAACCCTGTTGGAATTGGGGCTAAGAGAATCTGATTTTTAAATAGTCAACTAAATGAAAGAATCTAAGAATGCTGAGGAACCACCCCTGGAAAAGGTAGTATCCTGACGGCTCCGTAACAAGATGGGAGCTCGAGAACCCCGAGCAGTTGCCTCGGGTCTGGGCATATGGAACTGGCTATTGTGGGCTTGAAAGGGGACTGCAGAAACCTTGGGCAGGATGGGTGAAATTGCGAGCCATTAAGTGAGGACTCTAAAACAGGGTATTGTGTGGAAGAATGGCAGCCCTTTCTTGAGTAGAAGAGAAAATTAAGTAGAGGGGAGTAATGGAAGAAACACAAACTAGGAATCAAAATAGGTGGGTTCAACTCCCAAGACAGCCACTCTCTGGCTCTTTGATTTTAGGCAAGTTATTTATCCTTTTAAGCTCATTTCTTTACATACATATAAAATGAGGATTATGATATCTTATGGGAAATTTTTTATGAATTCATGTAGATATGTATTATACAGTAAATAATCTATGAATCTATATATCTGTGTATTTGTATAGCTATCATTTATTGTTCACCTACTATGCACTTAAACTTTTAGTAAGCCCCTCATATGTGCAGGCAAGCCTTGATATATGGTATTGAACACAACAGGTTCCTGTTCTCATGGAGTTTATATTATAGTTAATGAAAAAAACAACTGACAACTGAACATGTAAATAAACAAGATGTTTTCAGGTTGTGGGGAGACCTATGATCAAATCTAAACAGGGTGGTGTGATGAGACACTACCATGGCTGCTTTAGGTAGGATTGTTCCAGAATGTTTACATACTTTTTCTCATTCAATTTTGCTGAAACACTTGCTGTGGTAGGCCATGCTATTACCATTTACCTACAGGAGAGGGAGAAGTTCTGTAGGTTAGTGCTGATGGGACTGGCTTAAAAAGGTTGGTTTTCAGTCAGAATTGGGTGAGCTATGCAGAACATTTATCCTCTTAAGCGGATTCTCAAATCAGTGGATGTTTCCAGCCCACATTGCTCTATATTCCCTCCCTTTTCTTCTTTAGGTAAGATATTGTTTGCTAGATCCTGCATTATTACAATCTATGAATCAAGCCATCCAGTGATAAACAGGACTCACCTAAGTTTTTGGCATTTGTGTCATCTGCTGTTGCTGAACCTTAGGGAAGACACGAAAGGAATTCAGATAGCCATGGTGCTACCTTAAATACATGCACCCTGTCCCATCTGCAGACACTTCTAGCCCTCTTAGATGGGGCATTTCTCACAAGAGACCAAAGCTCATATCAAGAAATTAAGATTGTTGAGAGAAACTGCTTCAGACAAACATCTCTGAATTGAGGAGGAAGATCACATCTTCAAATTTATTCTTTTCTTCTTTCCTGTTAACAACTTTTTTACTTGTCCTGGTGTATTTGATTGAGGAAAAGGGTGGAAGTTAAACTGGGATTGTGGGGGAAAGTATTGCAATGGGGAGAAATAAGTTAAATCATATAAATCTTTTAAAACCATATTTCTTTTGAGCTAGTTTTGAAGCGTTTCACTGTCTCCTTTCAGTAGGCCAAGTTTTAAAATTACATGACACAGACCGCTCCATCGCCTTTGGACCGCCAGGAAGGACACAGCTAAAATGGTGTTAAAATTGATACTGGAGAGAAGAAACCTACAACCATGTAAGTAGGAGTCAGGATTAAAGCTCACACCTTCAAGTCATAGTTCTTTTGAATTTACCGTATTGCTTTTCCCGTGAGGAACCATGTAAATTTGACAAGCACAGGGTCAGACTCAGAGGAGGCAACAATAAATGCTTGTTGTCTGCATATGGCTAAGGAAATGAATGAACAAATGGATGATGGAACAGATCCTCTTCCTCACTGGTTCCCTCTCACTTCCTCAGGTGTTAAACTTCTGTTCTTATTATAAAGCTCCTCTGCTCCAGGCACTATCATTTTTTAAATTCTCCCTTGTATTGCTTTGGATGGCTTTAACTACCCTCTACTTTCTCAT
>PVKH010042663.1:0-10820 GCA_004027955.1 Chaetophractus vellerosus | reverse complement strand
TGATTATTTCAAAGGATGCAAAAAAAGACTTTGAAAAACTTCAGCACCACTTCTTGATGAAAACAATCAGAAAACTAGGAATAGAAGAGAAAATTTTCAACATGATTAAGGCCATTTATGTAAAACTCACAGCCAGCATCACACTTAATGTTGAAAGACTGAAAGCTTTCCCCATATGATCAGGAACATGACAAGAATTCCTGCTTTCACTATCGGTATTCAATATTGTACTAGAAGGCTAGCCAGAGCAATTAGGCTAGAAAAATAAATAAAAGTTATCCAAATTGGGAAGGAAGAAATAGACCTATCTCTATTGATATGATATGATATGACATGATCTTACATAGTGAAAATCCAAAAGAATCTATAAGAAAACTATTAGAGTTAATAATAAAGGAATTCAGCAAACTGGCAAGGTACAAGATCAACACACAAAAATAAAGTGTGTTTCTATACACTGGCAATGAACAACCCAAAGAGGAAAGTGAGAGAACAATTTAATTTGCAATACTATATTAAAAAATGAAATATCTAGGAATAAAGTTAACCAAGAATGGGAAAGACCTGTACACTGAAATCTACAAAACACTACAGAAAGAAATCAAAGAAGACATATATAAATAGTAAGAAATCCCATGTTTATTGAAGACTTAATATTGTTAAGATGTCAATACTATCCAAAATGATCTACAGTTTCAAAGCAATCTCTAACTAAATTACAGCAGCCATTTTTTTAGAAGTGGAAAAGTCAATCCTCAAATTCATATGGAAGTATAAGGGGCCCCAAGTAGCCAAAGCAATTTTGAAAAAGAAGAGCTAAGTTAAAGGACTCATTTCTCAATTTCAAATTGTACTGAAAAATGAAAGTAATCAAAACAGTGTGATACTGGCATAAGATTAGACAAATAGATCAATGAAATAGAAATGAAGTCCAGAAATCAACTCACACATCTATAGCCAACTTAATTTTGACAAGGGGGCCAAGTAAATGAATTGGGAAAACTGGATATCCACGTGAAAAAGAATGACGTTGGAGCATACCTCACAGTACATACAAATACTAACTCAAAATGGAACAAGATAAATATAAGAGCTAAAACCATTTAACTCTTAAGAGATAGCATAGGGGCAAATCTTCAAGACCTGGAAATTGGGAATGGATTCATAGATATGACACCAAAAGCATGAGCAACAAAAGAAACAATAGATAAAGTTGACGTCACCCAAATTAAAAACTTTTGTGCATCAAAGGGCATTATCAAAAACATGAAAAGAACCTAAAAAGTGAGAGAAAATGGTTGAAAAACAGTTATCTGATAAGGACTTCATATCCAGTATATATGAATAAACTTTAACTCAATGACAGAAAAGACAAACCACTCAATTTAAAATTAGTTTTAACAAACATTATTCCACAGAAGATAGACAAATGGTCAATGAGCATATGCAGAGATGCTCAATATCATTAGCCATTAGAGAGTTGCAAATCAAAACCCTAATGAGATACCATGTCAAATCCATAAGGGTGGCTGTTATTAAAATAATGGAAATTAGTTAGTGTTGAAGAGGATGTGGAGAAATTGGAACTCTAGTGTATTGTTGGCAGGAATATAAAATGGTGTTTCTACTTTGGAAAGCAAGATATGGTTTCTCAAAAAGTTAAATATAGAATTATTATATGACTCAGAAAGGAAAGTGAAAACAGGGTGTCAAACTGATCCTTGTGCACTAATGTTCTTAGAATCCTTATTCATAATAGCCAAAAGTTGGAAACAACCCAAGCGTCCACAGAAAATTAATAAACAAAATGTGGTACATATGCACAATGGTATATTATTTGACCACAAGAAGGAATAAAGTTCTGAGATATGCTGCAACATGGATGAAGCTTGGAAACATTGTGCTCAGTAAAATAAACAGGCACATAAGGACAAATATTGTATGATGTCACTTTATATGAGACTTCAAGAGGTAGCTAATTTGCAGAGACGAAACTAGAGTAGAGTTTACTATGGGATGGGCTGCAGCAGAAGGAGGAAGTTTTTCTTGGTGGGTGTAGAGTATTTATAAAAACATTAATTTTTTAAATGAAAATGCATATGTATCATCACCACCTCCACCATAATAGCAACCAGCATTTGCTGAAAGCCAGATATGCCCTGGGCATTCCAATAGGTAAATCATACATGACATTTTATTTGTGTATAAACCTCACCAATCTACAAAATTAGACATAATATCATTAAACATATAAAGAAACAAGTGCACAGAAAGGGTGAATATCTAAATAGAATAGTCAGCAAGTATTAGCATTTATACCCATTTAAGGTGAGATAGACACAAATTTGATGATTTTTGCATCCAATGTAATACCTAACTATAAAAGAGAATCAGCAGAATTTAGACAAATGTAGAGAAGTAAGAGTGGGAACAAACCAGGATAATGTAAATTCCCAAATATTAGTTGGGTATGAATTCTCATCTGGGTATGTTAAGAAAGAAAAAATTTATATCAGAACTTCACTGAAATATTTATGAGATTAAGTTAAGGAAGTTGATTGGAAAGGGGTAGAATGAATGGTATAATTTCGTTGCAAGATAGGTTAGTGTCTCGGAGAGAAGTAGATAGAGCAATTAGCTCCTTTATTAGGCATGAGAGAGAAGAAGGAGGTAGAGGAGGAAGAGTAAATTCAGTGTCTGTAAACTATGGTAAAACTGTTTAAAAGGCCGCTTATCTAGCTCATCTTCTTGCTGGAATAATGTCTACTTCCTGCATAGCATCCCTTCCCCTCCAGTATCAAAGGGAACTAGTAATATCTGAAGTTTCGATTTGTTGCACATCACATTCCTGTCACAGGTGGCCCTAACTCTTCTTCAAAGACTGTTTAGAATCTATAAAATGATAGGACTAACCAGCCAATTTCATTTCAAAATTGCAAAAAGGTCAAAGCAATGCACTGAATTACTGGAGACTGCTGCCTCCCACAGAATATATGAAGCAGAAAAGTTTTGAATGCCTCATATTTTTGGCAAAAGATAGAATATAAGGAAAAAATGATTTAATATAAATTCAGCTATCCAAATGAAAATAGTGATGAGAATAAGAAATACGTATGCCTGTTCTAGTTTCAATTAGTCTTTTTTTTTCAGGCAAACAATGAGATAATTCTAGCTAGTAAAATGGACTAATGTATTAAAATCTGTTACATTATCAGAAAGCATAGTAAAAAGCTAAATTTGTTAATCTAAAATTATGGATTCTTTGGACCTATTCTAGGATAAATAAATTAAATATTTTGAATCTATATTTTTAATAAGCTTTCTTAGATTTTCCAAATACCTACTGAAGAAGGAAAAAACTAAAAACCCTAGTGCAATAGTTGTATTGTTTATGTATAAACTACAGGCTTCTCCCTTTAAAAATTGTGCTTTATTTTTCTTAAAAAGCTCACACTTATGAACTTTCTTCCATATGCTTTTTATGTATTTGGTTAGAATACTTTATGTTCTAAGAATAATAATCAATAACTAAGAGAAGCAGTAAAAATTAAGTACATAATTGGACATACAGTATTTTTGTATTTTCAAAGACATTTACTTAAAAAGTTTCTGAATTCAAAAAAGATAACACAGACATGGTAAAACATTTATAAAATATAGACAAGGGAATAAATTCTTATACCACAAACTGAATGAAATATAACGTACTCTATGTAATATATTATTTGGGGTAAAGCAAGTACATTGCTACAGGAGAGATCATGACATAAAAGAAGGAGATTTCATTATCTTGATTGATCAGGATGACAATAAGTTATCTATGAAGTTTGGAGTAAATGATGGAATACAAAAAAACTGTTTAAATTACTTAATCAATGTGTGCAAGAATAGAAGATAAATTGTGCTTTGTAAAGGGATGAAAAATTAACCATTTTAAATGAGATGCACCCATGTAGACAACCCTGATGCACACGAAAGGAAAGGGGAGAGGAAGAAATGGAAAATGGGAAGGTATTTTGATCTTCCTGGTGATGGACTTCAGGGAATAATGAGAATATTGCAGACTTGATGTTCAATGCAATGGAAAATTGATGAAGAACTTCAGGTAGAGAAAGATGGGTCAGTGTGACAGATGAAGAAGCCAGCTTTGACAATAATAGCTAGACAGATGAAAAGTACTCGATCCTGGAAATGGGAAATCAAGTGAAAATGAGGTACTAACGGCCAAGCTGAAGATAATCGAGTCTATTTTATAGTGGGAGAAAAAATAAAAAGGAAAGTGCAGGAACAGTTACTAGAAAGTAGAAAGTAGCTGTAATGCTTTCTCAGGGAACTGGGAAAAAAAGTTATTTGCTAAAAAGATATATCTTGAATGAATTAGTAAGCTATTGAGTGACAATCTGTTTTTGTTCAACAAGCATGTGCTTAGTACATATTCTGTATGAGAACTGAGTTTGGTGCTAGGCAGAGACAGAGAAAATGATGTCGAAGCTTCTTTGTTTGCCACATTAGAGAGATGATGGCATTGCCAACTGTGATGGGAGATCTACATTTAATCTTTGTGCAGTGAATTGTAGTTTTACTATGACTTGATCTTAATGTCATCGACTGCTTGGAAAATATTTATTGTTGACTGCCAACAAGAAGGCATTTTCAAGTGCAATTTCAAACCTTTCAGACTCGCTTGCAAATTGAATGTTAAAGTCAATAGAATTTGCATTCATGAAGATTCATATGCATAGAAGTGAACTTTTCAGAATGTTTCTATCTATTTCAAGCCCTGGAAAATGAGAAAAATGAGACATTAAACTGAGTCTTACAGCTCACCTCCTCTGTCATTTATGACATCTGATTCTGTATCTTGCAAAATTAGAGTATAATGTCAGAAAACATTTGGTTGATGGTTGAAGAAAATATTAAATGAAGCTGTTATTCAAATACAAATGTCAGTTCCAAATAAGACAGCAATGCCTTGCTCCCAGATTTGTGTATTCCCTGTGCACAGCTTCTATGAACCAGGAAAATATAAGAATGAAAGATTTGTTCCATTGAATTTCAGGTATTGTTTAAGGCCTGTGTGCAATGATGGTGCCCTCTCCCTTGGAACATTATAAAGAATTTTCAGATCTAAAATGAGTTATTCAAAAGAAAGTAAATCCTTTGGAAGATGTTTGAATTACCTATATAGAAAATAGCTATTTCTATTCCATAGCATGAGAAAACACCATTCTTTATAGACATTGTTCCTCCCACTTCCATATCTGAAATAACTTCATTAAAATGGTATTTTATACTGGAGTTTGTCAAAACTGAAATGTCACAGCTTTATTTGCCATTTACAAGTCTCTATAGCCCTGGTATCGTTCTGGTGCAATATATAATTTAAAAAATATAAATGACCACATTTCATCAATTCTAGGGTATGCTTTTTCATACTTTGGAATTTATGCAATCATGTTTGGAATGCTTTTACTTTCTTATTTTTTCATAAAAGGCAAAACTACCTTCACCTTGACTTGGTTGCAAACTTTAATTCCCAAGAGACAGGTTTAGTTGCTTAGGTAATTAAACATTTGTTTTATTTAATGTTTGGGGAAAAAATAAATGCCTGACAGTGTGAAGGTAGCAACCTTAATTACCATTTCTAGAGCCACAACAAATCACTTGTGTGACCATTCTATCTTAATTATATAGTGGAATGGAAATGGTACCACTGCCCAAGACAGAATGCCTGCCGTAAAACCTGACACAGGGGGAGATGAAATACTGAAATGAGAACCACCTTAATGGAAAAAACACCATATTGGGAATCCAGAAACTATTTCTGTTTAATCTATTTCCATCATTTTCTCACATAGCCAATACTCCATCAGTTGTAAAATGTAAATGATGATACTTTCCATCTCTGTGAGATCATATGCAAAGAAAAGAATCAAAATATGTAGCAATGTTTCGTTCCTTGGGAAGAAAGGATTCTTCCAATAGAAATTTAAAAAGCAGTATAACAAATAAGTTAGAAATATTATTTGTTATGATGAGTAGTAATTTGATTTGTGAATTTTTCAAGTTACAAATTATGCTAAGTAAATTTTTGTAAAGGAAGAAGTATTTGTAATTTTAAAGGCTTAATCTTCTATAAATTCTTTTGTTTTGTGCTTTTTATTACTCTCCTCCTACAAAAGCCTACTTAATGCACTTGGTGAGCAGCTCACAGATCCATAAAGCAGGTGGCCACCATATGCGGTACAGCTCTAGAAAATAGAATCAGTGCTTGGCAAATTTGTTTAGGCAGGTGGTCTCCTAAGCAAGTTTCATTGTCTTTCCAATCTCAGGAGATATGGGCAGAAACACACAGGGAAAATGTTCAATAAAGTTGTGCTTGAGGGAAGTAAAGTAGGAGGATTCTTAAAGAATTTAAGGATTCACAAGCAGAGATAGCTCATCCTTGTGGGAGGCTTATTAGAACAAGAATTCAGAGACTTGGGGTGTAGGTCCTGGCTGTGGAACCACACAGACACCCTAAGCATCTGCTACCTATTATTTCAGAAGTGGAGAGGACCTCAGTAATCATTTAGCTCAACATTCTAATTTTTGAGAGTAAGGGACTTGCTGTCAGTCCCACAGCCTGTCAGCGTCAGGATCAGGGTGGAAATTCTGATCTATGGTTGTCCAGAATTCTTGCCACTATACTGTGATAACCCTCCTCATCTGGAAAAGGAATTGGCACGTCTAATTATTATGACAACCTACTAGATGATCTCTAACACCCCTTCCAACTCTAAAATTTCATGTTTCCATATTAAAACATAGTAAAGGTTTGCAAAGTCTTAAACATAAATTTAGAAAACATAGTTTTAAGCTGGCTAAACTGAATTTATTTAATGTGAAAGCAAATCAAAAATGGAAGAGAAAGCATGATATCCTCTTCTACCTCAAACATCACTGTCAATCTTTGTGGCAGTTTGATATTACTGTTAAATTCCAAAAAGAAATATTGATTATGTTTGTAAACTCTTCTGTGTCATTGAGTAGGTTCCCCTTTGTAATAAATTCAGAGGTTTCACTTTTACTTGATTAAATAAGATTAGGGCTTTGATTTGGCCCTCTCAGTAGGACATTGAGTCCCTGCCCCCTTGGTGGGCAGACATTCACACAGTAAATACACAGAGAAACAGAACACAGAGTTGGGTTTTAATGCTGGAGCCCTGGGGAGAGAGCCAAGCCTTTCGCCTGATAGTTTACAGCTGGCCTTGTGAAACGAGCAGAGCAGCTGAGCCCGGAAAGAGATAAGCCCTGGGAAGAGAGATGAGCCTTATGCCAGCCTACTGCTGAGATCAGAAGAAGCTGGGACCACTGAGTCTTAAGAAGAGGAAGGCTGAACTCTTGCAGAGACCAGCAGCCATATTGCGCCAACACATGGCAACAGACTGTGATGAAGGAAGTAACTTACTCTTTATGGCCTTGTGACTGCAAGCTTCTACACCAAATGAATACCTTTTATAAAAGCCAACAGATTTCTGGTACTTTGTATCAGCACACCTTTGGCTGACTAATGCAATCTTTAACATTTATCCACAAACATTTACATTCAAGATGATGTTTTTATTTATTTACCGTTTCCATTTACAAAAACAGCTTTATTTCAAACTTTCAGGTACCTGCAATAAAATCACATTAATTTAAGTAATAAAATGCTATTATTAGAATGACAAGAATCTTCACCACCTGAAGTTATATGGCTTGCCCCCCTACCAACAGGGATGTTGTGAGGATTAATGAGATATTTAGAAAGCAATTTATGCATACAAAGAAGAGAACCTCATAAATGCAAAGGGGGATAGCAGTAGTTTATTTCCCCTATTAACAGAGGAGAGCCTGTCTAAACAGATGGACCTGCAATGGTGCCTTGAAATTGAGAAACCCTACCTATGTTAGGGTAGGCTTAAAATAAAGGCCTCTTTAGAAGAAAATTACCTCACAAATGAAAGGAATTTTACTCCTCAAGCGTCTGTGTAGGGTTGCCCAGGACTGAGGGATTCTGCGATGTGGTGGTACCTGCAGTGCAAATGCCAGGACAATCCCTGGCAAGCTAGGGTGGTTGGTCACCCTATCTATAGAAGTTTTCTTTTAAAGAGGTTCTTTAGCACTGTCACTCTCACTTTCTAATATTCTAACTCAAATTTTGAATTACTAATATACAAAGATGATAGGTTTTGGTGAAATGTTCATAACAAATAATTTATCCACTGAGCTATCTAGCCGGGCCCCATAACAAATAATTTAATGCATAAAAATGACCTTAATCCTTGTTCCTAAAGGTGGTAATGGCTTTACAGACCTTGCAGTGATGTTTAAATCCAAATCCCACCATCTATTTTAAGCGACCAGCCCACATTTGGTCTCTCTGGTACTAAGAGTTTCACACTGCTGTGCTTCACAACTGGGCTTCTGCTCCTCGAATACAGACAAGGGAAGAGAATTACCACCCCCAATGAGGCGGGGTGGGGTGAAGGTCACTACAGATTGCCTTATCACTGAAGTAGCTCCATTGTTCCTTCTAAGAATTGCCTGGAGAAACGCTTTCCAAACTGCATCCAATTGGTTGAACATCATTCTCAACACTTTTTAGTAATACCTTCGGACTTGTTCTGTCATGGACTTCTATGATCTCTTCCTTTCTTTCCCTTCTCTTTTCTGAATACTCTTGTTCTTTCTTCCTGCAAAATTTAATGTTTAAATAACTTCACAAAAATCTATGGCACTTAGGAAGGAAATGAAGTATTTTGTTTAAAAATTTATTTTAAAAGACTGAATTTTCATGCCATTATATAGCCTACTAGATGATCTCTAACATCCCTTCCAACTCTAATAGTCCCAGGGATCTGGGGATGGTAGTGGGGGGGGTGGGGATGTTAAAAATATGGGTCTCTGGAATTCAAACATTCTAACAATTTAAATTATAACTCAATTTTAACCTGTCGAAGTAATTTCTCTTTTTTTCCTCCTTTTCAATACCAAAACTTCAACATTTGAAAATGGTCCAGTGTATTCGTATCCTTGGGAGATGCTGGCATGAGGTTTAACAATAGAAATAATATACACTCATGCTTTACCCTGTTGTCAACACTTTTCTTACCATAAAAATATAAAGAAAATACATTTTCTTTTATGTCTTTCTTTTTATGCATCTTCATTTGTCATGTCAATTTGACAAAACACACATTATCAGAAAAAGAGGGGAAATTAACTTCAAAACTATACTATGTGAGAACATTGCTCTGTACAAATTGATTGGGCATTTGCCCAACAACCTGATCTTCATTTTAGCATACTAATTGTCTAAATAGAGTTATAGCTGATAGAGCTGTTTGTCTGCTTGAGACTCACCCTGATTAATGCCCATTTGACTACATTTCAATTTTTTCATTTCATAGTACAACTTGAAAAACAAGCATTATCTGAAACCCTCAAGTCAGGTCACATTGAGAAGTTTTTCTCATATAAACCCTGACACAGTCCACACAAATTTACATAGATTTTCTCAGTTCTCTGCACATGGACAACTTTGTGCTCTTCCTAATTATGTGATCACACAGAATCTGGCTTATAATATCTTTCTGCAGTCCAAGAGCATCTCTAGCAGCTCCTGAAGCTAGAGATGAAAATTATAACTGGATACATGTTTTAATTTCCCTGCTGCTAAAATAAATACCATGCAATGGGTTGGCTAAACTAGAGCAATTTATTGGCTCATGGTTTCAGAGACTACAAAGCTTTCTTCCTCTTAGAGTCAGTCTCATTGGGCTGTCTGGCTATCTTTGGGGTTCCTTGGCTTTTCTGTCACATGGTAATGCACATAGAATCTTCTAGACTCCACTGACTTCCAGCTTCTAGCTGGTCCTATGACTTCTCTTCCATGTGCAATTTCCTTGGCTTACAAGGACATCAGTTATACTGATAAAGGCCCACCCTCCTTAAGTTTGGGAACATGTTCCCTAACCATATTTCTTCAAATGTCCTACTTACAAATGAGTTTCCACTCACAGGAAGGACCAGGGATTGGGACCTGAAAATGCCTTTTGTGGGGGACATGATTCAATCTCCAAAAATATCCAAAGGTAAAACTTCTATTTTAACTATAAAATTCAGGGAAATGCATGCAGAATATTTATCTTCAAATTTTAAATAAAATATTAAAAGATACTTCTGTGAGGCGAGAAATTGTTAAATAAAAATAACAATGCTTCAATTTTAGACATCAATTATAGGAGCTGGAAAGGAGATGGATTTGATCTGGTGAGAAGGATGGCAAGAAAATGCTCCTGTAAGAAACATCAGTTGACATAGATCTTGAAGGATAAGCAGAATTTACATATATATATATATTTGAGGGGGCATCTCCTTCCCTGTTCTTAATTATAAGACAACAATATCTCACTGTTCATCTTGAATAGTGACCATGGTAAAGTAAAGAACACGTTCTCTCGAATATTTTTATTTAACATATGCCCATTAATTAGGTGATTTTCTTAGTTTGGACTTTCTGGAGTCAGATTTTGACTCTTTCCTTTATTATCTGTGTAACTCTGGGAACATTATTTACATGTTATACATCTCAGTTCCTTTAGCTGTGAAATGTGTGTGATTTACTTCATAGGGTTTTCATGAAGATTAAGTGAGATAAAGCATGTAAGGAGCTTGAGACAGCCTGGAAAATATTTAAAAATATTTATAAACATAAAGTAATTTATAAATGTTGGTATTCTGAAGAATGGCAGAAGTAGCCGGATGAATAAAAGGCCAGAAGCGAAAAATTTAAG